>CM042012.1:102682297-102837297 GCA_023525715.1 Cichorium intybus
GTGAATTTCAGTTATGTTTATGTGGTTTAAATGGGTTAATGCTTTCAATAAGTCATGCTAAAAGGACTTAATTCAAGAAAAATGGAAGTAGGTTGTTATTATTGAAAATTTGGAACTTTGCTCAAGAACCCTAGAATACATGTTTGTATGATTCAGTGGATTCTAATGAGTTCTAATGAGTTCCAAATGTTGTTAATGATGAGAATAATCAGTAGAAGTGATTAATTTTGAAGAAATTCAGTTTTTGGACCAAAATGTCAAAAACGGGAAATGTTAGAATTGGATTGGAATTACCAATTCTAATGTTTAAAACTTGTGGAATATGTTGGGTTTTGGTCTTAGAACAAACCCCTACTGATTAAGTCGTGTATTAAGGGCTTAAAATGAGAAAATGGGAATTTTGTAGCATAAAAATCGCAATTCTGGTCTGTCCAGCAAAGATCGGGTCGCGATCTATGAGAGGATCGGGTCGCGATCCATCGAGTCCCGATCTCTAATGAGATAGGGTCGCGATCTCGCGGCAGCAAGCCTGGTTCGCCCCTGTTAAATTTTAGTGAATTTTCCAAGTTTGATTTTGATGCTAGACTTGTCCGTTTGACATGAAATTTTAAACATAGGTCTAATATGGTATGAAACTTCGTACAAAATTGTCGGAATACGTATACGACCTCCCGAAAGTACTGTAGCAGAATACGCGTATTTCGGGACGTATATTGGAAATTTTATAAAAATGGTTATTGCTTGGAATTGGTTCTATATTAGACTCGTATGCATTAGAATCAATTAAAATGAATATTAACCTATAATCATTGTGTAAATGAATGAATTATAGGTGTGGGACAAAATGGTTGTGGTGCACGCAAAGGCAAGAAACAACCAGAAATTGAAACGCAGCTAGCATCCAGGTGAGTAATCTCACTGACATCACATATGATATGTGTTGATTGGACTGTTACAGGTTAAAACAGGTTTGGGGGACGAAAATGATGATCTAAAGTTATGGTGAAAAGGCAATACCGGATAAGTCGTGAGTCAATGAAATGACAAGAACGGAGCCGTGAGCCACAAATGATTTCTGGATTTTTATATCCAATGGGTGCGGCCTATATGGCTATGATTTCTGGATTGTATATCCAACCGGTGCGGCCTTCGGGCTATGTCTCCGATGTGGCCTTCGGGCTATGACTCCGATGCGGCCTTCGGGCTATGACTCCGATGCGGCCTTCGGGCTATGACTCCGGTGCGGCCTTCGGGCTATGTCTCCGATGATTGGTGCGGCCTTCGGGCTATGATATTTGGTGCGGCCTTCGGGCTATGATATTTTGTGCGGCCTTTTTGGCTATGATTTTGTTACAGGTACATGGTGCGGCCATTTGGCTGTGATATCGGGTTATTAAACCCAGCTGGTACGGCCTGCGGGCTATGAATTATATACTGATAATGTTTTGGTGCAGCTTATATAGCTATGACACAGGGTGCGGCTTATTTAGCCATGATATATGATGCAGTCCATTGTGACTAAGAAATGTGGGACAGAAATGGTTAGACATGATTATAGATGCAAATAACTATCGTGGCTTGTTAATTACAGGTTACTATGCTTCAGCCTGTAGGGCTACAAAATAGGATGTGAAATCCTAGAGTATATATGGTCAGCCAGTAAGGCTAAGAGTTTGGATTCGAAATCCAGACAGTTATATGATTGTATTTTGATATATGTTAATTGCAGACTGGATTACTCACTGAGCTTTATAGCTCACGATATTTGTTACTGTCCCTGCAGGTTAGCATGATACTGATAGGGGACAAGATAGAGTCCGTGACTTTGAAGTGGGACTCATAGATGCTGTCAGTGGCAGCCCGGCTTTAAAGGAGACATGGTATTTTATACTCTCCTTGATACGCTTGTACCCGTTTTTTTTATTAAAATATACCCCTTTGTTATGGTTTTATGTATTGAAACCTTTGTTTAAAACGAAAATTTTTCAGGGGTGTTTTTGTTTTAAAAGCCTGGTGTTACAAGTTGGTATCAGAGCCGTGGTTTAAGTGAACTAGGTGTCTATAGAGTAGATTCCTGGACTTAAACCCTGAGACAGTAGACATGATGAACTGTTAGGTGTATATAGTTGTTATTATGCATATATAACCTAACTATTGCTGACTTCTAACGTATAAGAAGTATGAGCAGCGGATATTACTGGGAGAAATTTAGGGCGCGAAGCTCTAGGAAATAGACCAACCCTTTTGCAAGGCTCCGTAGTATAGGAACAAAAAGGGGACGAATAGCAGAAAATCCACATGATGAGCAATGTTAGCTGATGTGGTCAGATAAAGGAATCTGTTGCTCACCTTGGCTGATATTCAAGGTGAAAGAACAGTAGTTGAGACTACAAGAAAAGCATAGATATTAGTGGATTTCTCAGGAGAAGTTACCACAGACTAGGTCCAACCTTGAAGGGAAATGACCAAAAACAGAACAGTTATGTAAAAAGTGCTGGAAAAGCACTCAGAACATTGTAGAGTTGAGACTCTACTGTTTAGTAGATGAAATTACAGAAAAAGGGAGCATGTTGCTCGAGTTTATTGTATGGGACGGAAGTGGTTTCAGCGTGGAACTATGGATCACTTCCTTATGAAATACTCACATGCTAAATGTGGAGTAACGGGTGATGAACCCAAGAAAGAAGAAATGAAGGGTCAAAAAGGACCAGTGGTACCTTGCGCATTCCAGCAGATTGTGGAAGAAGCTCGTGAGGAGACTGATATGATCTCTAATATAATTGTTCTGAATATAACTCGTGTATGTTATATTTGATCCATGAAGCTATGCTTTGGATCGATGACTTGATGTCTTGTTTGAATTTTTCATCAATGATTTTGGATGAAAATTTTGAAACAGCTATAGCAGATAGCGAGTATGTTCAAGATATTGAACACCTGGAAAGTAGTCTATCAAGGATTTACGGGACCATTTTCCCTATGAATCTAAAGCTGATGACTACCTGTGAATCTGAAGCAATGGAGCTTATGAATTGGTTGGCAATGAATTATGCTAACATGAATTGTAGAAATATGAACATGATGGTTCAGAAAGCAGAAATGAAACAGATGAAAATCCATGGTGAACGACCGTTGTTGAGAACACCGGTTATTTTCTTTGCTTAAACCTCGGAAAAGAGTTAGTAAAGGAATGATGTTGTAGTTGGCATACGTGGTATGGGCCAAGCTTAATAAAGTAGTGATAGTAGTGTATTACTTTAAATAAATTTTCGGATGTTTCTTTTGAAAAGAACTTCCAGGATTTCTGCCAAATTGGTAAGAAGAGCTTATGATTAAGCTGGTCTTGGGAGCCGTTCCTGTTATCTAGGCTCTGTGTTGATTGGCCTCTGCAGAGATGGCAGAGTGGTAAAACAATTGGAAGAAATTGTTTTTGAATTGGGGTCTCATATGGACGAATGTGTCATTATATGGAGCCCTATCTTGTTTGAAAAGAAGAAAGATAAGTTAATGTGTATGTACATTGACTACGGAGAATCTGATATTCTCGAAATTTGATCGAATATGAGGTGCGTTTGTACCAGACATTGGAGTTAATTCACTAAGTTAGGTGATTTGTAAAATCCTCCAAGTATGAAATTTTTGACTAAAAGAAGTTGCATATTCTTTGGGCGTGTTAATAATGCCAAAGATGATAGAGTGTATCCAGTGGAATAGATGATGTGATAAAACAGAAACCACCTTGGAACCTGACTGAAATTAGTAGTTTCCTTGGATTTGGCGGGTTACCATAGGAGAGTTGTAGAAAACTGCTCCTTGATTGCTGGTCAGTTGACTAAGGTTGACTAATAAAAGTGTAAAGTCTGAGTGGTAGAAAGACCACAGATATGTTGTAAAGGTTTGGAATAAACCTTGTGTGAACCTCTAACGTTAGCAATGATGCTAAGCAGAGAAGATGGATTGGATCGTTGAAATGTATCCAACTTTGATTGTGGATGCATGATGTTGCAATAGCAACTATGATTTTGGTATTAAGCTTTGAGACACTATCTATATGGTGTAAGGCTTACCGTGTATAAGGATCATGAAAGTTTGAAAGACTTAATTGATCAAAAAGAAGCTATATATGAAATAGCAAAGATAGATGGGTTACTTAAAGATTTCGAGTATGAAATCCTGTACCATCTCGAAAAGAGCGGAGGTAGCTATAGATGCCTTGAATTAGAAAGAGTAACCTTTGAGGGTTACATCCACATGTATGAATGTGGCGAATTGATTACCTGAGTTGATTCGGGTAGCACAGAAAGATGTGTGCAAGTCTGAAAACGTGAAAAGTGAATAAATGATTGAATAGTAGCGAAAGTTAGTTGGATTATCACAGCGATTTAAAACCCTTGGCGGTTGTGAATGTGAATTCCAAAGTCAAACGAAACATAAGAATCATCTTGAAAAGATGCATTTTGTATCAGATATGCAGCATACCCGGGCAATACCAAACTGGATAGGTCGATAAAACCTATGTGTTGGTGGCCGGGGCTGAAGAAAGACATTGCAAGACATGTGAAAAGTGTTTGACTTGTGGGTAACTACAGTCAAATCATTAGAAACATAAGGTTGTACGTCCTAAAGAAGAAATGGGACGAAAAATATCATAGACTTTGTAGTAAAGTCTTTGCAAGTACCGCATGGGTATGACACCATATGGGTGATTGCAGTTTGATTGATGAAATCAGTGTAGATTTATACTGACCAAAGAAGAAATTAAGAGCGGAAAGTAGTGAAAAACTACATAGAAAAAGAAAATTGTTGACGTGCACTACAGATGACGAATGTATCGGATCGAGATACTAGAATTATTTGCTGAATTTAGCATTAATTCTTAGAATTATTAGCTCAAAAGTACTAGTAAGTACTGTATATGATTTGCAGATTGATAGAAGAGGCGAGAAAATGATGCAGACTCCAGAAAATATGCCTGAAATCTGCATAACAGACCCTAGCGGAAAATAAAACGATCGTCTATCATTGGTAGAAGTTGTAGATAAGTATAGGTATTATACTAGTGTTTTATTAACTCGTAGGAAGTATTGTTTAGACTACCGTGTTGCACGCCGATTTGCTAGACAGAAGTTGGGGAGAAGCCGTTGATTTAAACCTGAGATTGTATCCCAAACAGAAGAAAAGATTAGGCAAATTCGAGAAAGCTTGGAAATAGACCAAAATCGACAAGAGTAGTATGCGGATTGTCGAGTAAAACCATTGAAACCCCAGGTAAAGGAAGATGGTGGAACTCAAAGTGACCCTCCGGAAGGACTAGAAATTGATGTGGGACAAAAAGGAAAGTTGAGTCCTTGTTTATTGGACCTTTCCGTATATCCCAAAAGCAAGAATTGCGGTGTATTGATTGAAGATTCTTGATGAACTTCAAGATGATTGTAAAGTTTTCTATGGGTCTCATGGTTCTGAGAACATAGATTGATAAATTCTAACGAATCCCTCGTGTTGAAATGAGGAAGATAAGTGATTAAGGTGCCCTGGACAACCGGAGAAGTGATATGCGCGCGGTGATATAACCACGAGATAAGAAAACTAGTATGGTTAAGTGCTTAGGCAATGCCATAAAGGTTTCCATATGAAATGGGAAACCGAAATTGTAACGAGAAAGAGTTACCCTCGTTTGTTTGTATGATTTCGGGGACGAAATCTTTTGAAGGAGGGGAGAATTTGTAACGCCAAGATATTCTTTTTATAATTATAATAAAAAGGGTAAAATGGTCATTTTACCTTGGAAGGGTAAATTGGTCTTTTGGATAGAAAAGTAATTAGTTTGAAATAATATTTTGAGTTTTGGACTTAAAATGTTATAAAAACGGATTTTTGGTCGTTTTACCACAAAAGGGTATTTTGGTCATTTGACCATGTGAAGGACCAGATGTGAAAAATATTGTTCCTTGTGGTAAAAATGTAAGAAATGAAAGTTTTATTGTAATAAAACTTGATTTAGTGGTCAAAGTTCAAGAAATAGAACTTAAGGACCAAAAATGTAAAAATGAGAAGTATAAATAGAGAGTTTGACTCTCTCTTTGACTGGCCATTTGTGCAGCAACGGGAGGAGCTTGAAGGTGTGATTCTGCAGGAATCATGAAGCTTGAAGCAAAGGAATTGGAATCATAGCTTGGAATTGGTGATTCCTATGTTAATCAAGGTTAGTAAACTTGATTTTAACCAAGTTCTTGAAGTGTTCTTGATTTGGTTTTATAGAAACTGAAATTTGTGAATTTCAGTTATGTTTATGTGGTTTAAATGGGTTAATGCTTTCAATAAGTCATGCTAAAAGGACTTAATTCAAGAAAAATGGAAGTAGGTTGTTATTATTGAAAATTTGGAACTTTGCTCAAGAACCCTAGAATACATGTTTGTATGATTCAGTGGATTCTAATGAGTTCTAATGAGTTCCAAATGTTGTTAATGATGAGAATAATCAGTAGAAGTGATTAATTTTGAAGAAATTCGGTTTTTGGACCAAAATGTCAAAAACGGGAAATGTTAGAATTGGATTGGAATTACCAATTCTAATGTTTAAAACTTGTGGAATATGTTGGGTTTTGGTCTTAGAACAAACCCCTACTGATTAAGTCGTGTATTAATGGCTTAAAATGAGAAAATGGGAATTTTGTAGCATAAAAATCGCAATTCTGGTCTGTCCAGCAAAGATCGGGTCGCGATCTATGAGAGGATCGGGTCGCGATCCATCGAGTCCCGATCTCTAATGAGATAGGGTCGCGATCTCGCGGCAGCAAGCCTGGTTCGCCCCTGTTAAATTTTAGTGAATTTTCCAAGTTTGATTTTGATGCTAGACTTGTCCGTTTGACATGAAATTTTAAACATAGGTCTAATATGGTATGAAACTTCGTACAAAATTGTCGGAATACGTATACGACCTCCCGAAAGTACTGTAGCAGAATACGCGTATTTCGGGACGTATATTGGAAATTTTATAAAAATGGTTATTGCTTGGAATTGGTTCTATATTAGACTCGTATGCATTAGAATCAATTAAAATGAATATTAACCTATAATCATTGTGTAAATGAATGAATTATAGGTGTGGGACAAAATGGTTGTGGTGCACGCAAAGGCAAGAAACAACCAGAAATTGAAACGCAGCTAGCATCCAGGTGAGTAATCTCACTGACATCACATATGATATGTGTTGATTGGACTGTTACAGGTTAAAACAGGTTTGGGGGACGAAAATGATGATCTAAAGTTATGGTGAAAAGGCAATACCGGATAAGTCGTGAGTCAATGAAATGACAAGAACGGAGCCGTGAGCCACAAATGATTTCTGGATTTTTATATCCAATGGGTGCGGCCTATATGGCTATGATTTCTGGATTGTATATCCAACCGGTGCGGCCTTCGGGCTATGTCTCCGATGTGGCCTTCGGGCTATGACTCCGATGCGGCCTTCGGGCTATGACTCCGATGCGGCCTTCGGGCTATGACTCCGGTGCGGCCTTCGGGCTATGTCTCCGATGATTGGTGCGGCCTTCGGGCTATGATATTTGGTGCGGCCTTCGGGCTATGATATTTGGTGCGGCCTTTTTGGCTATGATTTTGTTACAGGTACATGGTGCGGCCATTTGGCTGTGATATCGGGTTATTAAACCCAGCTGGTACGGCCTGCGGGCTATGAATTATATACTGATAATGTTTTGGTGCAGCTTATATAGCTATGACACAGGGTGCGGCTTATTTAGCCATGATATATGATGCAGTCCATTGTGACTAAGAAATGTGGGACAGAAATGGTTAGACATGATTATAGATGCAAATAACTATCGTGGCTTGTTAATTACAGGTTACTATGCTTCAGCCTGTAGGGCTACAAAATAGGATGTGAAATCCTAGAGTATATATGGTCAGCCAGTAAGGCTAAGAGTTTGGATTCGAAATCCAGACAGTTATATGATTGTATTTTGATATATGTTAATTGCAGACTGGATTACTCACTGAGCTTTATAGCTCACGATATTTGTTACTGTCCCTGCAGGTTAGCATGATACTGATAGGGGACAAGATAGAGTCCGTGACTTTGAAGTGGGACTCATAGATGCTGTCAGTGGCAGCCCGGCTTTAAAGGAGACATGGTATTTTATACTCTCCTTGATACGCTTGTACCCGTTTTTTTTATTAAAATATACCCCTTTGTTATGGTTTTATGTATTGAAACCTTTGTTTAAAACGAAAATTTTTCAGGGGTGTTTTTGTTTTAAAAGCCGGGTGTTACAGAATATAACTGCTTTCCCTCTACTATGTTCATCTATCAACATATGTTCATATATGAACATATGTTCATCTATGAACATGGCCTGCAACTCTCAATTTCCCTGTCGTACTTTTTCAACGGTACACGAGTTTGGCGAAATTGAAATCCTCCACTTGATTTATCTTGTTGAAATCCTTCACTTAAATCCTTAAATTAGAGAACACAAACACAAATGGAGAAGTCAGTGTGAGTTGTGTGCATGTTTTAGACATTAGAAAACACAAATTCGACGGGGGCATGTGTTAGCCTCCAACGATTAGAATTGGAAAGGTGAAAAGTTCGAGTCGACACTCATGCAAAAGCTTTTCGATCGAAACAATATCTCGTTGAGCCAAGGGTTCCTGCATCAGATGTTGTCAAGAAGGAAAGATGGAGATATATAAAGTGACTGGATTAGGGTTTGATTTGGGATTTAAAGTTGGAGACGAAGGGAATGTGTATTATGCCCTTTGTTGTATCGATCACGTATTATTTTACTGTTGCAACTCCATTTTAATCTAGTTCATTGATTTAATGATCTAATGGATGTAAATATGGTTCTATATATATATATATATATATATATATATATATATATATATATATATATATATATATATATAGAATTGGGATCCAGTAACAAGTAATATTTTGGTAGGAAGGCAGGAAGGAATCTCATCACTCATCAAATCATAATAATGTATATATATATATATATATATATATATATATATATATATATATATATATATATATATATATATATATACCTATATATATATATATATATATATATATATATATATATATATATATATATATATATATATATATATATATATATATATATATATATATATATATATGTGTGTGTGTGTTTGACCAAATCCGCACGAAGGTTGTTATGTGTTTTTCTTTACTTTGCACTTCCTTTCTGTTTTCTAGATATTCTGGCGAAGCAATTGGTATCGGCTCATATGTTGGTACAACTTCTTCTCGATCATTGTTGGAACCGAAAACTAAGTAAAGGATGCGGGATGAAGGGACAAGTCCGAAGACTTGAGTAATTACTTAGATGGATCTAGCTCAACAATAACACTAACAGTTTATAAGATTGAAAGAGTAAGACAATAAGATTGAAGTTCAAGAATTCGATAAGATAAGGTAAGAACAAACATGAAAAGGTATGAACAAGATTTGATGGAATGGGAGAATATTTTATATCATATAAGTAAAGTTACATATCACTTTCTCCAAACCATGAAGATACAAGGTGATGGAACTCTCCTTTAATAGTGTAAGGAGAATACCCATTGGACAAAGACCTACGAACAAAATGAACCACAAGCCGGTTCATTTTGTATTACACAACGGATAAAAACTCTAAGTCTGATTAGACTAACTAACAATAAATGTTCCTTGATAACACTGTTCATGCGTCACACTCCTTTTGGAGGCACTCGTTGACTTTCCTAATTATGCTATGCAGACTGAGCTCGTTATCTCTGTTAATATCTTCATTGCTGATTTATCTTAATCTTCTATCGTTGATATGAACGCTTCTGATTGATACCGAAGTTAAGAGTTAACTTCAGTATGGATGATTGCTGAACTTCTGAAGTAGCTTGAATTGTTGAACCGAAATCCAAGAGTGGATTTCGGTGTCTTGACTTCTGAGCTTTAATACTTGCCAATACTCACTTCCGAACTTGGTCTTCTGATCTTGTGATGCTTCTGATATTAGCTTTCGAACTTACGCCATATACCGAAAGTAACTTTGTTGCACAATTCCGAAATCCAAGATTGGATTTCGGTATAACATATATCAGATTCTCATAATGATTATCAACACAAGTAAAGATAGAGAAAGTACATTCATTGATATCACAAGGTAAATCAAATAACACATCAGAACATACATGAAAAGGTAAAGGTATAATATTGTTTAAACAACCACTTCAAAACAAACAAACACCGGGTTGGTCAACAACCCGACTAACCCTTACAATCATACATGCATATCTCTCTTCCTTCATCCTCCAATATCATAGTATGTAATATGATGCATGCATACATAACGTCTCTTATTCTCCTCGGATCCCAAGCTCATGTCAGGTATTTGATAGTGTGAAATCGTTGCTTATGAACACCAAACGCTCGCTCCACATTCTTCCTAGTCGCTTCTTGTACAACCTAAAACATTTGTCTCTTTGGATCCAATGGGGATATGAATGACTTGAGAAACATTGAACAATACCGATATATTCCGTCAGCTAGATAATACGTGTGTGTTTGTTGTGTGCTCCGTTGACCTAGATTTGACAAAAATGGGGTAACGCCTCTATAAATGTCATTAAATATAGGCGACTGGTTGAGAACATTTAGGTTGTTTTTTGCACCTGCCACACCAAAAAACACATGCCAAATCCATAAATCACGGGACGCCATTTCCTCACGAATTATGGAAGGGTGTCAGTGATCATCTCGCGTAAATTGGTTGTGTCATGCATTAAGACAAGTAGCCCACTCCCAATGCATACAGTCAATGCTTCTAAGCATTCCGGGAAAACCATGTTTGCTTTTCTCTGTTGCTTACAACGTTTGAATGTTGGTTTACACAAATAATGTTTGGCGTAAACATGGACGATAGTGTTCGCAAACTCGTAAACACTTTCCCGAATGGTCTGCTCCGACATCTTGAAATACTCATCCCATAAATCAAATGCGGTGCCGATTGTAATTTGACGGAGTGCGGTGGAACATTTTTGTTCTGGTGTAAAACCCCTTTAACCCCTTACATCTCATTTTAATTGAAAAATGGGCTGGTTTATTTCAAATCACAAAGTATACTCAGGAAAAGTGGTTTGCTCATCCGAAACCTTTGCCAAAACTGGTATGCCATATACAATGTGTGTTCAGCAAAATAGTTGCGCACAAGGTGATCGTATGCAGCTTCACGATTTCTGTTTAGTGTAGCCCTTCTTATGAACCTATGTGCACATTCAGAACTTTGTGCAGTGTCAGCTATTATATTGGCAGTTTCGTGGACTAGTGCAGCTACTTGCATGGCCGATTCTACCAACCAATCGTCGTCGTTAAAAGACTATGACGAATCGAATAACAGATATTAGACAGGATCCATTGGTGTTTTATAGTATTTGAAAGTATAGTAGATATATGTTTGTGGTTTAAAAATGTTGTGGTGTATATATATATATTTATAGGTAAATAAATTGAATTAAAATTTTTTAATACTAACGACTATATAGCCGTTGGGACAAAATCCAGCCGTTGCCAACGGTTTGCTCGCACAACGTCGTGAGGTCTTGCGTGTTCCATATTGCTGGTAGGGGTGGCAAATCGTGCTATTGTTTTGTGTTTTTAGCTAACACGACACGACACGAATTACTTTTACTCAACCCGAGCATGACACGACACGATGTCGTGTTAGTTTTCGTTAACACGAACACGAAAATATAAAAAACATGACAACACGACAAAAGTTAACAAAAAAAACCATTTTCATAATGTCATCCATAAGTTCTCACAAAAATATAATTTAAACACGACAAACACGAATTCAATGACAAAAAATAACATAAAACGACAAAAAATAATGTTAAATATCTTCAAACTTGTGACTTCATCGCTTCATGTGTAACGTTTCCTTGCTATCAAATTCCATAATATCTTCCGTAAGATCGTGTTATATTTCGGTATTATCGTTTCGAATTTCAGACACGAACATGACACGACACGACGTCGTGTTTTTTTTACACAACACGAACACGACATGAACACGAATTCGATTTTTGATTTCGTCCCAATTTCGTTTCATGTCGTGTATTTTTGTCGTGTCGTGTCGACTTTTGCCACCCATAATTGTTGGGTCGCCGCATGGGGGAGTAGGGTGATGTTCCCCGCAGTGTCGCACCAGCTCCCACCCCTCCCTACAATCCACTTAGGAGGACCTTAGGTTGTTAAATACCCAACACAATCGTATTTAGGCTTAACACTTTATATTATATCGATTATTAATCATAAAAATAATAACTTGCATTTTAATATCAACCACGCTTCTTTGTTTATAAAAAAAATTATTACTTTTGCGATTAACTATTAAAAGTAGTACATTTTATTTGTACGAGCGTCATACAATACAACTACAGTCAAATTGCCAATTTAACGGATCTTTTGTAACATACAATTAAAACCACTTTGAAATCACATTATAATAATATAGTAGACAAATCCCGGCGTATTACGTGGAAACACAATTGCGTAGGTAAAGTAATAACATATATATTTTGTTAAAAAAATATCCAAGTCATTGTCATCAACTATAAATAACAATTTTATATAAGAAATCAAAAGATTGATATATCACTAATGAATTATCATATATCAATACATTCTTTCTAAAAATATCAAAAAATAAATAAATAAATAGTTAATTAATATCATAATAAATAAACAATAAGAATTTTTCATCTGATAATGGTAAAAATAAGATAATAAATCTACAGTATAGTTGGAATCTTTATTGTAATTTTTTTCAGACTTATTGATAATCAGTTAACATAAGTAAAAAGTTTTTTAGTTACAAAGAATTATTGTTTAAATATTATAACTTCTTAATTTTCTACAGAGACTTTAACCAACTACAACTACAACTGAAAATACCTAAGTAATTAATTGCATTAAATTATTTCATTTAGTATTACAATTCTTAAACATTATGCTAAGACTAATAAACACTTACACCGAAATTTAAAGTTGGATAAGTATATTTAAATATTTCTTTTAATTTCAAAACTCCTTAAATTCCTTATGAAAGTTATTTAACTATTACAATTCAACAATTTTGTTAACTTATGTTACTCAATTGACACTTATAATAATTATTATTGCTATTCTTTAGTATTATGTCTTAATAAATGAGAAAAACAATAATTTTATTTGTAAAATAATAAGAGTTGTTATGAAAGAATATGCATTAATATTAAAGATTAGTAAGTTGACTTGGTTTAATATTTTTAGTTTAGCTGTTGATAAATTAAAATAAGTACCAAAAATATTGTTAATAGATTAATGAAGTACCTTAAATGAGTAAAAATTGTTAACGTTAACGAATTATTATTTAATATTACAAGAAAAACCTACTTGAGTAGCAAAGAGAAAATTTTATTTAACCAATTAGTTTTCTTAATCTTCATGGTTTTAAATCAATAGTTATGTATCTCATTTAATTTATAATTTTATGGAGCACGTTAAGTTATGTGAAACGTCGTTTCAATCTTAAAACCTCATGCGGTTGTTTAGTTAAAACATCCAAAAATTTATTTGTGCTTTTTGTTTGACAATAAGAAATACAATTAAAACATCACCATTTTATTTATTTCTTAATTGTCGAATTAATATACAAATATTTTTAATTATATATATATATATATATATATATATATATATATATATATATATATATATATATATATATATATATATATATATATATATATATATATATATATATATATATATATATATATATATATATATATATATATATATATATATGTGTGTGTGTGTGTGTGTGTATCATTTTAGATATCTTACTCTAATGAATAACAACTACTATAAAAATAAAAATATGATTTTTAATAACATGGAACTATCGAAATATTCATTATAAAGACCAAACAGTCCTATATAACACAAAATTCATAGAAACTATTTAATGATTTTACATATCAAAATCTAACGAACAACAAAAAGTATGAAATAAATAATAACATAAAAGCATCGAAATATCTATTAAAACATTTATGTTCGTAAACCACGTCAAACCCACCAAAATCATAGAAGTTTTGCATAAATAACTTCATGATTTTATATGTCACAATCTTTGGAATAACAAATACTATGAAAAAAATTAAATACTACAACTTTTAATAACAAAGAGTACTAAAATAACTATTTAAATATTTCTATTAAAAAATACATCAAGCACTCCTAAGTCATACAAAGAATGTAAAAACAACTTCAAGAAAAAAACTAAAAACAATTTCAAGAATATATAAAATCAATAAACATTTGGTGTAATTTCTCATTTCTTCCGCTTTTCATATTTTAATAACAAACACTTGAAAGACATGAATGTTTTTATGAGAAAAAAATCTACTTATATAGCAACAACATGAATAAATGAGAAGAATACAAAAAGTTTTTAGTAAATGATATTAATTTAAGAAATATGAAGAGTTATTTAGGTTTCAAATCACGTATTTAACAATAATTTACCAATTTATAATCATTATTGGATAAAATTGAAAAGTCGTGAAAGTTTCAAATCAATTTGGTGAAACTATTTTTGCCTCTTTTAATATATATATATATATATATATATATATATATATATATATATATATATATATATATATATATATATATATATATATATATATATATATATATATATATATATATATATATATATATATATATTGATATAGATTATAGAATTCTACTATTTATTTAGCGTTTTACTTAAACTTATGGAAGTAATTGCATTGCATGCGTACAATAATCTAATACCCAGGATGTGTTATGTATGGAATTAGTAGCAAATTAGATAGGGTAACCTTGAGGTGTCGCCCTCTAACATTGAGGTTGAGGGTTCAATCCTTACTAGGGGGAATATGTGGTTTATAAGGGGATTAGAGTAGGAATAGGAATAGGATAGATTTGTCGTTTCAAAAAAAAGGTAACCATAAGTGCACATCAGACAACAGAGCCCGCTTTTAAGTCTATTTATATTATCCTCTATACTAAAGTCACATAACAGACAAATAGCGATACAAATACAAGTGACCCATATAGTTCTAGAAGGGGATGTGATCCACGCTACATGCTGGAACGAGTACCATAACCTAACCTATTGTATTTCAGACAAACAATCCGGAAACTAGTATTGAGAACTAACTTCGAATTGCGGAAAAACCAAAGCAGACGGATCAATAAATAATATTGATAATTATGTATCGATTGGTGGCTGATAATAAATTCAATTATTATTATTTATTACCGATTTCGTCCAGAAATCAGATTCGATTATTCGCGACCACATCTGATTATAGAAAGGTAGAAGAAAATTGTATCATTGTTAGACGAAATAAAATACGAGACAAAAATTAAAACCAACCTGAAGACCGCTAATTCTTTAGTCTTTGAGACTACACGGGTTGACTCTTGTCTGTAAAGCTTTTTACGACGCTCGTCAGCTGTAAGCTATCGACGTAAAACCCCATGATTTAATACAGAATATTCTTTGTTCAAACAGTTGTGGAAGAATAGATAAACGCAATGAAAATACTTGGAAACCAGAAGAAAGAGAAATCACAAAGAGAGGAGAGAGCAGAGAAATCCGAGGTGTAAAATAAATGAGACGTGGGAGACCCTATTTATACTGGCCGAATTTTATCAGATAGACGTCATTGGATTCGAATTTGAAATTCAAATTTTGGATAAAAACTCAATCCGAAATTCGAATCTAATAACCTCATCCGATCTCAAATCTGATCGTTATCCAATTCCTGGACTTATTTGATTTTCAACCCTCTCTAGCGCGACCCATGAAGTCAATGTCGGGCAATGGGTCGGTCCACCCTATCTTCCCGAACCCCGTTAAAAATAAAAGCTCCTCAGCTCCCAGCGACCGATGCGTAGTGCGAAGTGCGCCTATTCGTGCCTTTTCGCGAACCTCGCTTCTTGCGTCCATGGCCCGGCTCGACGCATGTGTGGGCTTGGCTCATCCCTTAATCCACTCAATGTGAATAAACAAGAAGAGGTCGATTCAATGGTATCCTTATAGGTTTAAACCAAGAACCTTATGATATCGTCGGTTTACCCCCACACATTACCTGTCATCTTTGCGTTCTTACTGAGCGCGAATATGGTCATGCGCTATAAACCCTTTTCATGACCCTGTAGAAGATAAACCACTGATCTTCATTTGAGGTTGCACCACCTCTAGGTCGTATAGGAAATGTTTTACCACATCTTCGTTGCTTAGATGTCTCCAAAACTTTGTTAAGAGCTTGAACTCAACCTCGTTCTCGGCAACGACGTACTATCCTACCTCACATGGATCTATCATAATTGATAGTACCTTCTATCTTCAGTGAGTTCGTTGTTAACCTATAAACTTGAAAATTATGAGCACCAATGTCAAGTTGGGTTTCCATCACTAAACGATTCTATTGTGGTTTTAGACTCATGACTCTCGTGGTAGATTCTTACCAAATCTCTCGTTAGAGGTTTAGTAAGTGGATCTGCCAAGTTCCTACATGTCTTGACATAGACAACCTTGATGGTACCACTTTCAATTAGTTGTCTCACAAATTTGTGTCTCAGGCCAATGTGTCTTGACCTCGCATTACTTACCGCATTATATACTTTAGACAGTATGGCCTCACTGTCACAGTACACGAGTATAGATGGCATAAATATCCTATAATCAGATATCCAAACTTTGCCCCTTTTCCTGATGCTGCTAAGGCAATAAGCTCAACTTCCATCGTTGAGTGAGTTATACATGTTTGTTTCTTGCTCGCCCAAGAAATTGCTTTGCCAGCTAGAGTATATATCCAACCACTTGTGGATTTAGAATCACTGATATGATTTATCCATCTGGCATCAGAATACCATTCTAGTATTCTTGAATTTGACATATATGTCAACTCAAAAGTACTTGTCCTTTTCATGTACCCCAGTACTCTACCCACTACTTTCCGGTGCTCCGTCCCTGGATAGATAGTATATTGACTTAGTTTCCTTACAGCGAAAGCAATCTCAAGCCGAGTGCAATCCATGACATACATCATGATATCAATTGCACTCGCATACTCCAGTTGAGTCACTGATCGAAGGAGTTAACTTTAAGTTTCACACTTGATTCAAAAGGAGTGTTGAATTCCTAAATGTTGAAGTGTTGGAACTTTGTAAGAACATTTTCTATGTAATGAGATTGACTCGGAGAAATCTGATTACCTATTCTTTTCACCTTGATACCAAGAATGGTATCTAGTTCTCATAGATTTTTCATCTTAAATTCAAGGATAGGTATTTCTTCATTTCAAGAATACCTTCAAGGTGAATGCCAATGATCAACATATAAACATATGATAATTATGCATTCGGTTGTGCATTTACAATAAACACGCCTATCAGCACTATTGTGCTGAAATCCGAAAGCAGCCACAGTGGTAACAAACCTCTCATGCCACTGTTTGGGATCCTATTTCAAACCGTACAAGGATTTATTAACTATACATACTTTATTTTCTTGTCCGGGTATCACAAACGCTTCCGGTTGCTCCAAATAGATCTCCTCTTGGAGATTACCATTTAGGAACATTGTCTTCACATATATTTGATGAGTGTACAATCCTTTCAATGCTTATATTGCTATAAGAGTTCTAATAGAACTGATTCTAGCAACTGTGGCATAAGTATCGAAATAATCGATTACTTCTCTTACCCTATAGCCTTTAGCAACTGATCTTGCTTTATAGGCAGATTTAGATCTATATGGATGATACTTTCTCTTGAAAATCCATTTAGATCCTATGGGCCTCTTTCCCTTGGGTAGATCAGGTAACTCCCAAGTACCGCTATTCATAATTGAATCCATTTCGTCATTTATAGCTTCCTTCCACAATTGAGAATCCTAAGATGTCATGGCTTCAGCACTATTGATACCAAGAATGGTATCTAGTTCTCATAGATTTTTCATCTTAAATTCAAGGATAGGTATTTCTTCATTTCAAGAATACCTTCAAGGTGAATGCCAATGATCAACATATAAACATATGATAATTATGCATTCGGTTGTGCATTTACAATAAACACGCCTATCAGCACTATTGTGTTGAAATCCGAAAGCAGCCACAGTGGTAACAAACCTCTCATGCCACTGTTTGGGATCCTATTTCAAACCGTACAAGGATTTATTAACTATACATACTTTATTTTCTTGTCCGGGTATCACAAACGCTTCCGGTTGCTCCAAATAGATCTCCTCTTGGAGATTACCATTTAGGAACATTGTCTTCACATATATTTGATGAATGTACAATCCTTTCAATGCTGAAATTACTATAAGAGTTCTAATAGAACTGATTCTAGAAACTGTGGCATAAGTATCGAAATAATCGATTACTTCTGTTACCCTATAGCCTTTAGCAACTGATCTTGCTTTATAGGCAGATATAGATCTATATGGATGATACTTTCTCTTGAAAATCCATTTAGATCCTATGGGCCTCTTTCCCTTGGGTAGATCAGGTAACTCCCAAGTACCGCTATTCATAATTGAATCCATTTCGTCATTTATAGCTTCCTTCCACAATTGAGAATCCTATGATGTCATGGCTTCAGCACTATTGATACCAAGAATGGTATCTAGTTCTCATAGATTTTTCATCTTAAATTCAAGGATAGGTATTTCTTCATTTCAAGAATACCTTCAAGGTGAATGCCAATGATCAACATATAAACATATGATAATTATGCATTCGGTTGTGCATTTACAATAAACACGCCTATCAGCACTATTGTGTTGAAATCCGAAAGCAGCCACAGTGGTAACAAACCTCTCATGCCACTGTTTGGGATCCTATTTCAAACCGTACAAGGATTTATTAACTATACATACTTTATTTTCTTGTCCGGGTATCACAAACGCTTCCGGTTGCTCCAAATAGATCTCCTCTTGGAGATTACCATTTAGGAACATTGTCTTCACATATATTTGATGAATGTACAATCCTTTCAATGCTGAAATTACTATAAGAGTTCTAATAGAACTGATTCTAGAAACTGTGGCATAAGTATCGAAATAATCGATTACTTCTGTTACCCTATAGCCTTTAGCAACTGATCTTGCTTTATAGGCAGATTTAGATCTATATGGATGATACTTTCTCTTGAAAATCCATTTAGATCCTATGGGCCTCTTTCCCTTGGGTAGATCAGGTAACTCCCAAGTACCGCTATTCATAATTGAATCCATTTCGTCATTTATAGCTTCCTTCCACAATTGAGAATCCTAAGATGTCATGGCTTCAGCACCATTGATACCAAGAATGGTATCTAGTTCTCATAGATTTTTCATCTTAAATTCAAGGATAGGTATTTCTTCATTTCAAGAATACCTTCAAGGTGAATGCCAATGATCAACATATAAACATATGATAATTATGCATTCGGTTGTGCATTTACAATAAACACGCCTATCAGCACTATTGTGTTGAAATCCGAAAGCAGCCACAGTGGTAACAAACCTCTCATGCCACTGTTTGGGATCCTATTTCAAACCGTACAAGGATTTATTAACTATACATACTTTATTTTCTTGTCCGGGTATCACAAACGCTTCCGGTTGCTCCAAATAGATCTCCTCTTGGAGATTACCATTTAGGAACATTGTCTTCACGTATATTTGATGAATGTACAATCCTTTCAATGCTGAAATTACTATAAGAGTTCTAATAGAACTGATTCTAGAAACTGTGGCATAAGTATCGAAATAATCGATTACTTCTGTTACCCTATAGCCTTTAGCAACTGATCTTGCTTTATAGGCAGATTTAGATCTATATGGATGATACTTTCTCTTGAAAATCCATTTAGATCCTATGGGCCTCTTTCCCTTGGGTAGATCAGGTAACTCCCAAGTACCGCTATTCATAATTGAATCCATTTCGTCATTTATAGCTTCCTTCCACAATTGAGAATCCTATGATGTCATGGCTTCAGCACTATTGATACCAAGAATGGTATCTAGTTCTCATAGATTTTTCATCTTAAATTCAAGGATAGGTATTTCTTCATTTCAAGAATACCTTCAAGGTGAATGCCAATGATCAACATATAAACATATGATAATTATGCATTCGGTTGTGCATTTACAATAAACACGCCTATCAGCACTATTGTGTTGAAATCCGAAAGCAGCCACAGTGGTAACAAACCTCTCATGCCACTGTTTGGGATCCTATTTCAAACCGTACAAGGATTTATTAACTATACATACTTTATTTTCTTGTCCGGGTATCACAAACGCTTCCGGTTGCTCCAAATAGATCTCCTCTTGGAGATTACCATTTAGGAACATTGTCTTCACATATATTTGATGAATGTACAATCCTTTCAATGCTGAAATTACTATAAGAGTTCTAATAGAACTGATTCTAGAAACTATGGCATAAGTATCGAAATAATCGATTACTTCTGTTACCCTATAGCCTTTAGCAACTGATCTTGCTTTATAGGCAGATTTAGATCTATATGGATGATACTTTCTCTTGAAAATCCGTTTAGATCCTATGGGCCTCTTTCCCTTGGGTAGATGAGGTAACTCCTAAGTACCGCTATTCATAATTGAATCCATTTCGTCATTTATAGCTTCCTTCCACAATTGAGAATCCTAAGATGTCATGGCTTCATTGAAAGTCTTAGGATCATCATCCAAATTAATGGAGAAAATGACCTCTCTCATCACTTTCTTTTGTGTCCCTTCAAGAAAATAAGAGTAAAAATCATCTCCTAGATTCTTCTCTTTTCTAGCCCTTGTACTTCTCCTTGGTTCTTCTACAACTTGATAAGGTAGGATATTTTCTCAAGAAGTACTTGGAGCTATTATGGGGTTTGTGTTTCCATCATCTCTTGAAAACTTGTCCTAAAAAGAATTCCACATCTCTGGATTCAACTACAACACCTGATTCATCATCCAATAGTCGGTCAGCCTTGTTATTCTGAGCATATCCAATGAATATGCTCTTCATAGCTCGAGCTCCCAATTTGGATCTCTTTGGGATCAGGTGTACGATCATCGGCCATACACCCCCACACTCTCCGATAATCTATGTTTGGTTTTCTTCCCTTCTACAGCTCATAAGGACTACGGGAATCACACAATTAGTGATCTTGTTATGTACATAGCAAGCGGTCAATAACGCTTCCACCCACAGATTATGTGGTAAGCCTGATTGATTCAACATACAGTTG
This sequence comes from Cichorium intybus, assembly GCA_023525715.1. Lineage (NCBI taxonomy): Eukaryota > Viridiplantae > Streptophyta > Magnoliopsida > Asterales > Asteraceae > Cichorium > Cichorium intybus. The sequence continues at coordinate 102,703,674 of CM042012.1, forward strand.
ACCATTTCGAATATAGTTCGATTCTATCTCTCAGCCAAACCATTCTATTGTAGAGTAAATGGTGAAATTATTTCATGTTTGATTCTATTAGCTTCGCAGAATGTATCAAACTTACGATTAAAGTATTCTCCACCTCTGTCCGAGCAAAAAATCTTTATGTGTTTGTCATGTTGATGTTTGACCTTGGCCGTATACAGTTTAAATGCATCAAAGACTTTGTCCCTTATTCGCAATAAATAAACATGTAAATAGCGGCTCGAGTCATCGCAGAACGTGATGAAATATATCTTGCCTCCTCACGTGAGTATTCCATTTAGGTCACAGATATCAAAGTGGATTAGTTCTAGTAATGATGTATCACGTTTAACGCTTGGAAAAAGATTCATTTGTGTGTGCTAGACGTTTATGCCATAAAGAAATTGAACAAGCGATATAATCAGAAAAATTAAGATTTGCATTTTTCAAATTCTTTATTATCTAACTTTAACATTCCTTTAGGTTGCATTTTTTCAATATTTTTGAAATTTGTGTGTCCTAGACGTTTATGCCATAAAGAAATTGAACAAGCGATATAATCAGAAAAATTAAATTCATTCATTTCGAATACGGTTACATCATTACTACTAGTGCCGCTACTGTCACTAGCAGTACCACTACCAGCACTACCACGATCCTTAGCACCATCACTGAAATCAACTTCTAACACTAACACACCAAGAACTTGATCCTCCACGATCAATAGCTCCTTCCACCAAGTCAAGTCGATACATTCCACACATATTGGTGGCTTGACCAACGAAGACGTGATTTCTTGTGAACTTCACATGTCCATTCTCAATCACCAGCTTGTACCTATTTTTGTCAAATTTGTCGGCCAACACGAGTCCCTTCGAGATCCCAAGAACATGCAACACATCCTCGAGGGTAACTTTACTGCCATTATGGAATTTCAACATCATTGTGCCAATACCACGAACTCCTACTCAATGTACATCATCGCAAACAATAATAGTCCCTTGAGGTACGAGACATAAGTTTGGAATCTCAACTTGCTTCCACAAACATGCACTATAGCTCCAGAATCCAAGAACCAACCTCAGGCCGCCACTGACCGTCTGAGAGAGGATATCATGTTCACCCTTCCGAGACCCACGTTTGCTACCAGGTGGGTAAGATCCTCAACAGCATTTGCGGATCCATTTGAAGGAACGGATTTTCTTTGGCGGCATTACCTTGCATAGTGCCCGGTCTCTCCGCAAACGTGGCACTTTTCGTTTCTCTTGGGTTGGTTGTTGTTTTGGTTGCTGACGGTTGGGCTTCTTGAAGTCCTTCTTCTTAAGACAAAATCCTTTCTTGTTCTTGAACACAAATTTTCTCTTTTGGCTGGAACCACCACCAGACACATGATTCACACTCGATTCGACTTTACTACGCTTGTCCCTGTTGCAAGTTTCATCCTTAGTTTGAAGGTGTTTCAACATATCATCCAGGGAATAGTCCTCATATTTATGCATCATCCTCTTGGAGAAGTCTCTCCAGGAGGGTGGTAACTTTGCAATAATTACAAACACTTGGAAGAGCTCTTGTAGAGAGATGGAAAGAGTGGTCAGCTTGTTGACTAAGACCTAGAGTTCATGCACTTGCTCCATGATAGATCTATCATTGACCATTTGGTACTCTAGGAACTTTGACACGAGGTACTTGTTAGTACCCTCCTCATGTGCCTTGTACTTGAGTTCCAAGGCTTTCCAAAGTTCTATCGGATCTGTGATCGGCGCATACAAATCACAGAGGCGGTCAGATAGAGAGTTCTTAATGTGACCAAGGCATAGTTGCTCAGACTCTCTATGCAGAACCCTTTGCTTTTCCAGATTAAAAATAGCTTTCAGATTTGCCTGTTTTCCTGTTTCGGAGACCAGATCATCAATTATAGGGGCAACTATGGGTAGCTTAAGCACAACTAGCAAAAACTTGACATTATTAGCCCATCGAGAGTAGTTCTGACCATCGAAAGGTCTAGTTTGACAAATTAATGATTCATCATGCTAAGGTTGACAGAAGGCAATTCAGTATCCATTTGTCCAAAAATTTTAAACATAAAAAAACCTTTAAGATTGTTGTATTTCAGATAAACAATCCGGAAATTAGTATTCCGAACTAATTCTACATAGAGGAAAAACCAAAGCAAACACATTGATAAATAATATTTATAATTATGTATCGATTGTTCGCTAATAGTAAATTCAATTATTATTACTTATTACCGAATTTCGTCCAGAAATCAGATTCGCTCCTTTGCGGCCAGATTTGATAATAGAAAGGTAGAATAATATTGTCTCGTTGTTGGACGAAATAAAATATGAGACATAAATTAAAAAAGCAACCTGAATATAGTTGATTCTTTAGTCGTTGAGACTGCAGGAATTGACTCATGTCCTTAAAGGTTTTTACGGCACTCGTCGGTTGTATGCTATCAGCGTAAAACCCCAGGATTTAATGCAAAATATCGTTCGATACAACAGCTCTAGAAGAAAGAGAAATCGCAGATGGATGAGAGAGCAAAGAAATTTGAGGTGTAAAATGAATGAGAACCGGAAAGCCCTATTTATACCGGCCGAATTTTATCAGATAGATGTCATCGGATTCGAATTTGGAATTCAAATTTTGGATAAAAACCCAATCTAAAATTCGAATCTGGATAACCTCATCTGATCTCAAATCTGATCGTTATCCGATTCTTGGACTTATCTAATTTTCAGACCCTCTCTAGTGCGACCCACGAAGTCAACGCTGGTCAACAGATTGGTCCACCTTATCCGACCCGAACCCCGTTAAAAATAAAGCTCCTCAGCTCACGAAGTTAACACCGGTTAATGGGTCGGTACATCCTATCCGAACCGAATCCCGTTAAAAATAAAAGCTCCTTAGCTCCCAATGCATAGCGTAAAGTGCGCCTAACTATGGCTTTTCACGAACCTTAGGTCTTCCGTCCATGGCCTGGCTCGGTGTGTGTATGGGCTTAGGAAAGGAATATGGTTATAAACCCACAAAAACGTCTTCTCCCCACCACCAACGTGGAATAAAGAAAATTGCCTATTTATCCTTAAATTTCCAACATAACCACCCCGCTGTTGGTGGTTTAGCGATGACCCAGGTTGTCAGCATGCAGCCATGGCTGCCGACAGTGGTGAGGTGCAGCAGTGCACAACAACAAGCATATATGTATAACCCACAATCCAAAAAGTATGGAACCGATCAAGAATTCTGCATATCAACATTAGAATGCGGCCACTCTTTGTGGCGGTTTTCCAATGGTGGAGAGGAGGTTAGCCGGCAGCCATGCCTGCCGCGGTGGTAGAATCTAACGGGGAAGATAACCAGAAAATAATATAATGGAAAGGAACTAATCCGGCTTCAAGTCGCCCCCAATCAGAACCGACCTCGTCGCCGGTACCCTAATTTGTTTTTCTGGCCACCTGAACCGATCGCCGCCACCGTCTTTCACTTCCCCGTCGTCCTCTCTGTCTCGTCATTCACTCTGTCTCGTTGATCTCTCTCTCTACCTCGCTGATCACTTTCGGGAAAGGGAGGAAAAGAACACAAGAAAAATGCAATTTTTAGCTATATCGGCGTTGATCGATTATATGGATCGATAGAACTGAAAGAAAGAATTAAATGGGTGCCATAAGTTGAAAAAGGAGAAACGATTTATCCTCCTGACGGTCAAAAGAACAAGAAGGGATTTTGGCAAAGTAGTCCCTTAAGTCTTTTTAAATGACCCTTATACCTCTCACTTAAATATAAATTCTCCTCTAATGAAATTTAGTTCTAAATTATTATTTTTTTGACATTTTAGATCCCTTAATGCAATTATGTTTTTTAGTCGATAGCTAATTTCTCGAATTATTAATACTACTATCCTCATTTAGTTTAATCCTTTAACCTTTTACTATTTATTTTTTATTATATATTTTTTTAAAACACATTAAAAATCAAAATATGAAAACGAGCGTTACATAATGTTCCAATGAACCTTGGTCGCTCATCGAGGAGGTAGGCCGTTATCGCAATCAAAAATCAATTAGCGGTAACTGTCCGTGATTTAAAATCACGGTTCTCGCATTGTATAGCATTTTTTATATTATGTAGAATTCCTATATTAGAACATTGATATATCTAATTGCTTATCTCATTTTGTTGATATTTAATGAACATCCCTATATACAATATAAAAGATCCACTAGCCTTTTCTAATTGTTTAAATTTATATGCTTATACTTAACTTTATAGATTTGTCTAATTGTTTAATACAATATAAAATAGCAATTCTATTTTTAATCAATTTAGGTGGCTATAATTATAAATATAGTACATATATATTTACACATGTCACTGGAATTTGATCCAAAAAACACCGCATAAAATCTTTTTTCTAACAAAGTAAGCAAAAGGGCATTGATGTTACAAGAAACAAAATCCAGGTGATGGTGTCGTTGATGTAACAGAGCAATGTAACAGATCAAGAAAAAACCGAGTAAGCGAAAGGGCAAAGCATCACAATACATGTCATTGATATTTTCCACAACTTCATGCCCAACTGTTGATGAACAATACACTTAACTTGATTACCTGAAAATAATGCAGTCGATGTAACAAATCACTAATTGAGTTTCTAGTTTCTAGTACGCAATAAGAGTCTATCATACATATCACTTCTAGATGCTGAATTTCTCTTAGACAGATGTATAAACATACCCAATCGCATCAGTACATACTGACAACGCCTATCAATATCAAATATTTTAGTCGTTGTTAGACCCTATTCTTAGTGAAATTATATTAGATATATATTGGTATTACTCACTTTTTGTGTCAGTACTTGTATGCAAGAAAAAGATGAAAACAGGGACTAAATGTGGACAAAATGAAAGAAGTTTAGATAAAGACCATTTCAGTCGAAAAGACACACGTGCTACAACCAAAGGAACACGCATGACGTGGGAAGTCAAAGATGAGGCGGTGTATTGAAATTCAAAGTGCGAAATACGGGGATAATGGATAAGACGCAACGCCGATCCAAGCCCTGCGCGCCGCAATTAACCCTAATTTGCAACTATAAATAGAGGCATCTAGGACGAATTTCAGAAGCGAAGAATCGACCAAAGGGTGGAACCTAGTCTTCTTTGACTCAATATTTCGGATTTCAGTAGCTTCACTTGGTATTTTTATGTTTTCTTGTTTATTTCATTATTTCTTAGTTTTAGTTATAACTTGATTTCAGCGATTCTGAAGTGTAGAATCTGTTGAGACAAATTAAGTTTGGATTATTTTCGGAGTTTGAACATTGTAGCTTATGGAATTGACTTTGGTTCAATATAATCATTCGGTTTCAGTTATTTTACATGTTTTTCGGTATTATTTATGTTTGAATGTTTATTTGAATGGTTTGGATTGTTTTTTGCTTCTGATTTTCTGGAATTCGCTTCTGGAATCAGTAAGTAATTGTGGTTTGAAGTTGGAGTAGTTTAGTTTACTTTATGATTGTTGGTTATTCTGACACTATATCTTGACCACCAAACTCCCGCGGATCGACCCTTACTGCTACTATACTAGTTTCTTGTGAGGTTTTATTTTTCTATTTTTGACCGCATAACGAACTAGGTGTGTCAAATTTTGGCGTCGTTGCCGGCGAGTTGTGCGCTTTAAGATAGACGGTCAATGGTTTGTTTCTGATTTTGATTTTAGTTTTTGGTTATTGAGTTGATTTAGTAAGTTGGTTTTCGATTTTGACGGTCGTTTGCACTAGTGCATGCGTACCCATCGGGGTGAGCAAACATCACCTTCGTTATTTGATTCTGAGATTGAGCGAACTGCGCGCAGAAACTGTGTGCGTAGGCGTTTGATTAACATGAGTCCCGATATTGTAGTAGTAGAGGATATTACCAATGAGCCTACAGGCGAGGTATCAGGAGATGCATCATTTATACCCCCAGTTTCTGAGTTTCATATAGTTAGTACCAGTGCTAGTGGTGGTGCAGTTTCAGCCCCTGCACCCATACCATCATGCACCCAACCTTTGGTTCAACCTTTGAGTCGACCTGTTACAAACCCTTTGGGAAATCCCGTATCCGCTGCAATGGCTTGGGGAGCGCCGACCCGTGATGGCACCCCACGTTTGCGACAGCCGGTACCAGTTTCACAACAATTACAACACTAACAACCTATCTATAAACCGTAACCACCCTTTCAACCTATACAACCACAACCTCAAGTACAACCGCAACAACCGCAACCACAACAGTACCAGTATCAAGAAGGAGATCCAATCTACGATGAGGAAGATGAAGGATGGATACCGAATCATCCAGTCCAGCAGAATCAGCAATGGAACTGAGGTTGGGGACCTCCAAGACGATACCAACAGCAACACATCATCAACAACAGGGGCAGCGACTTTATAACAACGAGTTATATGATGGTAATTTCGTTCCACATCTGTAAGTTGCTCAACCGATCGGGCAGTTGGTTGCATCACACTTCCTACCTCGGGAGTATGATGAGTCATCGCCCATTTATTTTCCTGAGAATGTTGAGAATCATGTAGAGATTAGACCACAACTGTTAGGCATTCTATCTGAATTCAGAGGATATAAGCAAGATGACCCTTACAATCATCGTTATGAGTATTTGTCCATAGCTAATGCTAACACTCCTAGGAACACTAATAGGAGCATTTTTAGATTACAGCTATTTCCTTTTACTTTAAAAGATAAAGCAAAGTATTGGTTCACATCATTACAACATAATATTATCACTACCTGGGAGCAATTGAAGGCGAAGTTTCTCCAAGAGTTCTACCCAGCCAACAAGACAACGGAGATTAGGAGAGCTATTCAGGATTTCCAGCAGAAGCGGGGAGAGGCATTCCATGATGCATTCGAACGATTAAAGGAGCTGATGCGATCTTGTCCGCACCATGACATTCCAATATGGCAGCTTATGAAATTATTCTTCGATGGTGTGGACACGACAAATCAAGCTATGATCAACGCTTCATCAAGTGGGACAATAATGATGCAAGAACCAGACGACGCCTGGAGGTTTTTGGAGCAACTAAGTAATGGGTCTAAAGCAAACTTTTCTGCAAGGAAACCAGTTAGCACCGCGGCAGCAGTGCGTACAGATGCCGATTAGAGAAAGAAAGTTAAGAAATAGATAGGAGATCTGAACAGGAAATTTGATAGGTTAATGGCAACTCTTCAAAATTGTCCGCGGAATCTTCAGCAGGGTAACCAACAAGGGCAGATGACCCAGGAGGTTAACCAGGTCTATGGTCAAGGAAAATATAACAACAATAATGGTATAGATGTCGATTGGAGAAAGAAAGTTAAGAAAGAGATAGGAGAGCTGAACAGGAAATTTGATAGGTTAATGGCAACTCTTCAAAATTGTCCGCGGAATCTTCAGCAGGGTAACCAACAAGGGCAGATGACCCAGGAGGTTAACCAGGTCTATGGTCAAGGAAAATATAACAACAATAATGGACGACCATACCGACCTTATAACCAAGGAAACCAGAATTACAACAACAACAAGCAAAACAAATATCAAGGACCACCTTTTAATCAACCGAGACAATTTCAGGCTGTGAACAACAGTGGTCCCAGCGGAAGTAACAACAACAGAGGGCCAACTAATAATAATCATAATGCCCCGGAGAATCAGGAGAATATGATAGCAAAGATGTATGATCTTGTGAACACTAGTCAATAGTAGACGCAGGCAAATGCTAAAGTTATTGCAAACATGGAAAGGCAGATAGCCCAAATGGCTGAAGATCAAGGAATGAGAGATAGTGGTAAGCTTCCAAGCAACACAGAGGTAAACCCAAATCATACTCAGAGGGCCGGTAAGGAGCATGTCAATGTTGTAGAAACATAATGGAGGAAGGTTACCGTGGAAGTCTTGGTGGGGAAAGAAAGTGAAAACAAGGATGAAAAAGATGTCCAAGAAGAAGAGCAGTCAACCATAGCTAGTATAAAATAGAAAAAGAAAGTCAAAAAGGCGAAAAGGAAGCAAGATGTGCCGAGTGGACCATCAATTAATCAGCCGCTATGGGATGAACTTAGGAATGCGTCGGAAGACACTAGGGCTGTTCACTGTTTGGATAAAACCGAATTGTCCAATTGGACAATTTGGATTGGACTATTTGGTTCAGATATTCAGATTTTTGGATTGGTTTTAAACAAAACCGAATTATTATTTTGGATTGGTTTTGGTTTATAAAACAAGAATCGAATAGTCCAAAAAAACCGAATAGAGAATTCTTTATTTATTTATTTATAATTTTATTCTTTAATTATATCTTTAATTATTTATTGAATTCTAATAAATTGTTTTTAGTAGATTAGAAATTACCGCCCAATGAAAAACCTTTATATTTACTTTTCTTAATGGTTTTTTGTTCGTAAAATATAAATTGTAATTTATTTTTATTAGTAGTTGTTTATAAATTTTAATTCATAAATAAATATTTTGTCTTTGTTTCTTTATTAGATTGGACTAATATTCAAGTCATATGTATATGTTTCAAATGATTCGACACATACAAACCGAATTAAAAAAACCGATCCAACCGAATTGTAATTTGGTTGGTTCAGATCGGATTTGATTTTTAGTTTGAACTATTTGGATCCATGTTTTGAAAACCAAAATCTATTTGGATTCACTATATTGGATCGGATTGAACCGATCCATCCAAACGAACACCCCTAGAAGACACAAGAATTCTTAGGGAGATGTGCAAGAGAAACGAGCAAATCAAGATGCCAACACCAGAGACGGTGCGACTTACTGTCAAGGCGAGTAAGGCTTTGTTGGGAACATTGCCCAAAAAGGAAAAGGATCCCGGTTCACCACTAATTACTGTCACTGTGGGCGACGTGATCATTAGGAATACGCTACTGGATTTGGGGGCAAGTGTCAATGTTTTACCCGGGTATCTCTATGATAAATACAAAATTAAAGAATTGGAGCCTGCAAAAACAGTGTTACAATTGGCAGATCAGTCTACAAAAGTCTCACAGGGAAAACTGACAAATGTGATTGTCAAGGTTGGTGATTTCTTCTATCCGGTGGACTTTTTGGTAATGGAGTATGAAAGTCTGGAGGACGCGCCAGCACTGATTTTAGGACGACCATTTTTGGCAACAGCTGGTGCTGTGATGGACTGTAAGACGGGGGACATGGACATTTCCTTTGGAACATGGAAGCGTAGGTTAAATATGTTCGGGTGCCCGATAACCTTGCCACAAGGGTATGATAGTAAATACCTGAACAACAAACCCTTAATGGCACCAAGAGTGAGTGGTAAAGGTAAGAATCGAGCACCGGAAAATGAAAGCGAGGATGAAGAGATTCTTTGGAGAGCAAAAGGGCATCCGCTGGCCTCAGTTGATAAAATGCAACTGTTAGACATGATAGAGATGATGGAACTGAAGCACCAATAGTACGAAAAGGACACAAGATGCAGGGAGGCAAAGGTTTTTCAGATCTTGGACGCTCAGCAGCAGTGGATTAGCCAGGTGAGCGATCACATGACGCAACTCACGACGCTGCTTGCAACATTGATTCATGATTTTGCACTTGAAATGAGGAGGATGTTACCAACAGAAGACAGGAAAGAATAAGAAGAAGCAACCCATTAGGAAACTTAGCGCTTGTTGGGAGGCAACCCATCCGTAAATAGGTTAGGTTCTTTGTTTTTAAAACTAATTAGGAAAGTTTAATCATCATCATTGAAGGAATTCATAGCACGAGGCAAGTGTGGGGTCAAATAAAAGACATTGGAAGAATAGAAAGACGCGACGCGGCAAAGATAAAAGTGCGCCATGCATTCGAAAGATAACCCGATGCGCAGGGGTTGATTTGGAACACGCGTGACGCACAACAACTTACGCACATCGTGGATTATGATCGGTCGGAAACCGCCATTAAGGTATTTAACACTCGTCGCACACACACAAACACATATGTCGTGCAAAACAGAGCACCGATCAACCAAGAAATTTTCTCGCATTTTTCTCGTGTTTCTAGTTTCTACTATTGAGGTATGTCATTTAAACTCATTTGTGCAAATTGTTACATCCAATTGACGTGTGAAATTGATCGAATTAGTCGAAGTAGAAAAACTTAGAAAAATCGGCAATGCCGACTCGTAGGGTGTTGCATTTGCAAAATCTTCACCCTAGAGGGGCTAGTCGGTAGTTAGGGTGCCTTGTTATTGCTTGGGTTGAGATTAAAAGAGGTGATTTGGTGACTTTTGGAAATTTTTCGCAACAGAGCTACGACGCAACGCGGGATGTTCTTGAGCCGCGTCGCACATATCAGGGCGACGTGCAATACAATCTGCGGCGCGCAAGGACTAATTTTGCAAAACTTTTTGTCTGATGTGATTTTTGTGTGTAGATGGACTACAGACCAGGACACCCATTCCTTCAGTTCCCAGATATGCTGGAGGAGACCACACGCTATCGTGCCCGACTTGGGGATCTCCGTTCCCGACCAATCCTCGGTGCGATCCGCTTTGACCGAGCCGTATTGACCCAGGTGGGGCTATGGGATGAGCTTTTGCCATTCATCCACCGCACTTAGACCCATCCCGACGGGGCATTCACCTTCACCTACCAGGGCTGGGAGAGATTGATGGCCACTGAGGAGGACGTGGTGTACAAGGAGCTCATACTTGAGTTCCTTTCTACTTGTAGATACACTCCAGGATCGAGGGAGCCACGATCCCAGCTGATCCGATTCAGGCTGGCTGGGCAGAGCAGGGAGTGCACCCTACGAGACTTTGCAAGACGCACCGACCTCTACACCAAGGCGGAGATGGGTGGTGTTCACTTTACACCCTTTTTCACTGCTTGTTTCAGGGATCAGCCTCAGAGGGAGGCAAATACAGTTGTTTGGGCAGCCATGTCCAACGAGATGTTTGAGGCTGGTTCAGCCAGGGAGAGCTAGCTCCGCGATCCACTCCACCGATTGATGCACCGGATCATGTCCACCTCTATTATGCAGAGGAAGGGATGCGAGAAGGTGTCCCGCGAGGACATTTACTACATGTGGGTCCTCTCCGACCCAGGCAAGTTCCTCAACCTGCCCTACGCTCTGGCAGTTTCATTGACATCGAGGGCGGCGGGTTCGACCACCAAGAGCCCCATGGCTGGTGGGCACTTCATTACCCGCTTGGCCCGATCATACGACATTCTGACTGCCGAGGTTCTTGCCGGCATAGCCCCGACCGAGCCCACACTGGCATCAATACGATATTTTGAGCTGATGGGGATCATACACCAGCCGCGACAAGGCATATTTGAGAGGATGCCGACGATCGAGGTAGTTGGCCCCTAGGCAGAGGACGAGGCAGAGGAGGAGGAGCGACCCGCCCAACGCCGGAGAGTGGAGGCACCGATTCAGCCACCACCACAAACACAGCCGCCACCACAGCCTGCAGACGTGCAGGCTGCTTTGCAGGATCTGCGAGAGAGGATGGCATTTTTGGAGCAGCAGCAGGCATGGATTGGAGATGCACTGCTCATGCTCCTCACTCAGTCTGGACACCACCCACGACCCTTCCCCACCAGAGCCCACGATGATGAGGGTGGTCCATCTAGGACCCATCATGATGACTAATTGTGCTTTTCTTAGTATTTTTTTGAAACATTGTTACTATCTTTTGTCCTTTATCTTTATGTTTTGTTGTTTGTTCATTTTACATTTAATTTGTTTTGTGAGTTTGTTTGTTTGTGCAAGTACCAATGGAATTCTAATAAGGAGTTGTTTCAAACAAGTGTGGGGTCTTTGTTTTTCTGGCCACCTGAACAGATTGCCGCCACCGTCTTTCACTTCCCCGTATTCCTCTCTGTCTCGTCATTCACTCTGTCTCGCTGATCTCTCTCTACCTCGCTGATCACATTCGGGAAAGGGAGGAAAAGAACACAAGAAAAAGGAGAACCGATAGAACTGAAAGGAAGAATTAAGTGGGTGCTATAAGTTGAAAAAGTAGAAACGATTTATCCTCCTGTACCGACGGTCAAAAGAACAAGAAGGGATTTTGGCAAAGTAGTCCCTCAAGTCTTTTTAAATGACCCTTATACCTCTCACTTAAATATAAATTCTCCTCTAATGAAATTTAGTTCTAAATTATTATTTTTTTGACATTTTAGATCCCTGAATGCAATTATGTTTTTTTAATTAATAGCTAATTTCTCAAATTATTAATACTACTATCCTCATTTAATTTAATCCTTTAACCTTTCACTATTTATTTTTTATTATATCTATTTTTTTTAAAACACATTAAAAATCAAAATACGAAAACGAGCATTACATAGTGTTCCAATGAACCTTGGTCGCTCACCGAGGAGCTAGGCCGTTATTGCGATCAAAAATCAATTAGTGGTCACTGTCCGTGATTTAAAATCATGGTTCTCGCGGTTGTATAGCATTTTTTATATTATGTAGAATTCTTATATTAGAACATTGATACATCTAATTGGTTATCTCATTTTGTTGATATTTCATGAACATCCCTATATACAATATAAAAGATCCACCAGCCTTTTCTAATTGTTTAAATTTATATGCCTATACTTAACTTTATAGATTTTTCTAATTCTTTAATACAATATAAAATAGCAATTCTATTTTTAATCAATTTAGGTGGTTATAATTATAAATATAGTACATATATTTTTACACATGTCACTGGAATTTGATCCAAAAAAACACCGTAGAAAATATTTTTTCTAACAAAGCAAGCAAAAGGGCATTGATGTTACAAGAAACAAAATCCAGGTGATGGTGTCATTGATGTAATAGAGCAATGTAACAGATCAAGAAAAAACCGAGTAAGCAAAAGGGCAAAGCATCACAATACATGTCATTGATATTTTCCACAACTTCATGCCCAACAGTTGATGAACAATACACTTAACTTGATTACCTGAAAATAATGCAGTCGATGTAACAAATCACTGATTGAGTTTCTATTTTCTAGTACGCAATAAAAGTCTATCATACATCTCACTTCTAGATGCTGAATTTCTCTTAGACAGATGTATAAACATACCCAATCGCATCAATACATACTGACAATGCCTATCAATATCAAATATTTTAGTCGTTGTTAGGTCCTATTCTTAGTGAAATTATATCAGATATATATTGGTATTACTCACTTTTTGTGCTAGTACTTGTATGCAAAAAAAAATGAAAACAGGGACTAAACATGGACAAAATGAAAGAAGTTTGGATAAAGACCATTTCAGTCGAAAAGACACACGCGCCGCGACCAAAGGAACACGCGCGACACAGGAAGTCAAAGATGAGACGGTGTATTGAAATTCAAAGTGCGAAATACGGGGATAATGGATAATACGCGACGCCGATCCAAGCTGTTGAGAACATTTGTGATGAAGTGCTGATATATCCGAAGTCCCACCCATGAAGAAACCCCAAAGTGAATAAACAAGAGAAGACACCGAAGTCTAAAGACTCTGAAGTGCTATGCATAGAGGATCCGAAGACTTCACAGACTGTCATCTTGTCTTTTGTGTGCACGCGTATAGTACAATATGTGTTGCATGAATCTTCTATCCTATTGGCTAGTACACTAATAGGATATTCTCTGTAAAAGTTGTACTATTGGTATCACTGATTTAGTATAAATATCAGTGATACCATACCGTGTCAAGTGTGAGATTACAAGATTAGCTTACGAGAATTGTATGTCTCCCAGATAGAAAACCCAATTGTAAAACCAAAGTTCTAATCAAGCATTCGGCACATGTTATTCATATCACATTGTTTTATTAGCTTTGTTGCATTATCATTATATTATTGATTGTGTTATCGATTGCATATCTATATTAGTTCATCTATTCTCATATTTCAACACCCAACACAAGCCCTGCGCGGCAATTAACCCTAATTTGCAACTATAAATAGAGGCATCTAGGACGAATTTCAGAAGCGAAGAATCGACCAAAGGGTGGAACCTAGTCTTCTTTGACTCCATATTTCGGATTTCAGTAGCTTCACTTGGTATTTTTATGTTTTCTTGTTTATTTCATTATTTCTTAGTTTTAGTTATAACTTGATTTCAGCGATTCTGAAGTGTAGAATCTGTTGAGACAAATTAAGTTTGGATTATTTTCGGAGTTTGAACATTGTAGCTTCTGGAATTGACTTTGGTTCAATATAATCATTCGGTTTCAGTTATTTTACATGTTTTTCGGTATTATTTATATTTGAATGTTTATTTGAATGGTTTGGATTGTTTGTTGCTTCTGATTTTCTGGAATTCGCTACTGGAATAGTAAGTAATTGTGGTTTGAAGTTGGAGTAGTTTAGTTTAGTTTATGATTGTTTTAGTTTTTCGATATTCGGTTTATTCGGTTTTTCGGGAAGTGAAGGAAACACCGCTGACTATAGCGTGGCACTATAGTTGGTTATTCTGACACTATAGCTTGACCACCAAAATCCCGTGGATCGACCCTTACTGCTACTATACTAGTTGCTTGTGAGGTTTTATTTTTCTATTTTTAGCCGCATAACGACCTAGGTGTGTCACATACCTATCATACATATAATCCTAATGTTTTAAGTTTCTCTTTAGAAATTTGCCAAACACTTGGTGTGCATGAAGACAAACTGGAATGAGCAATTTACCAAATTCCAATATCAGCCATATCGTTGATACCTAGTCGCAACTGGAATCACAAATTCCAAAGTCTAAATCAGAACTAATTCATATGAATCAGCCAACTCACATCTAGAACTTGCTCAAGCATGTATACCTCGAACTAATTCGAACTTGCATTCAAAAGCTATAATCAGCCAAGTCGAACCTGCTTATCAAATATTGCTTTTGATTGTAGGTTCGAGCTATACCTACTTGGGATTCCAGTTTTGAATTAGTTTATTCAGATTAATTAGTTTTGATTTGGAATTTGGAATTTGCAATTCCAGTTGCGACTAGGTATTGATGACATGGCTATTTTGGAATTTCGTAAATTGATATTCCAATTTTTCTTCATGCACAACAAATGTTTGGGAAATTTCTCAAGAGGAACTCAAAACATTAGGATTAGATGTATCATATGCAAGGTTTTACACCTGATCCAACATCATAGGTATGTACCGATGCAATTGTGTACGTTTATACATCGGTCTGAGAAAAATTCAGCATGTAGAAGTTAGATGTATGATAGAATCTTATTGCTTACTGGAAACTAGAAACTCAATCAGTGATTTGTTACATTGACTATATTATTTTCAGGTAATCAAGTTAAGTGTATTGTTCATCACCTGTTGGGCATGAAGTTGTGGAAAAGATTAATTGAATGTATTGTGATGTGTTACCCTTTTGCCTGCTCTGTTACACTTCTCTATTACATCAATGACACCATCACCTGGATTTTGTTTCTTGTTACATCGGTGCCCTTTGGATTGCTCTATTAGAGAAAATATTTTTAGGCTGTATGGTTTGGATTAAATTCCGGTGACATGTGTAAAATTATATGTACTATAAAATTAGTTATAACCACCTAAATTGATTAAAAAAATTGTATTGTTGTTTTATATTGTATTAAACAACTAGAAATTATATAAAATTAATTATTGCCACATAAATTTAAAAACTTATAAAAGGCTCATGATTCTTTTATATTGTATATACGAATATTCATGGAATGTCAATGAAATAAGATAAGCAATTAGATGTATTAATGTTATAATAGAAATTCTATTATAGAAATTATCAATATCAATAAATAATTTGATGTATTAATGCTCCAATATAGGAATTCTACATCATATAAAAAAACTCTATACCACCACGAGAACTGCGATTTCAAATAACGGTCAGTAACCGCTATTTGATTTTCGACTGCGATAACTGCCTAGGCAGGTACAAAATAAAACTTTAAACATATTAAGTGTACATGGTTGGAATGAAAGCAATTTATCAAAAATGATAAAAGTCAAAATTTTTGAAATTCTATGGAAAAAATTAAACACAATGTGACATCAATATAACAAAGAGATTTTGATTTTATTTGAGAATCACAATTAACTAGAAATTAAAACCAATAATTACTCAGCCTAAGATTAGACCTATTAAATTCAACTTTTTGGAAATTGCGAAGTATCACAAGTAGGAATTTTGCATCAATAAATTTCTGAAAATAAACTCGGTAAAATTCTTAAAGATTCTCCAAATAGGATCAGGCATGTAGTTTCGTAAATTTGATATTTTCAATATAAGAACGTTTTGGAAACATTTACAAGCATATCAATAAAAGAATATATTGTGTTAAAAAGTTTTGATATACATATTTCGGAAGTGATGAGATGATTTTTCAATTAAGCGTATGTTAGCATTCCTCTTTAAAGAATACTGAAAAGAATATTTCAAAATACATGCAAAAGACCTTATGCAATAGCTATCCTATGTATCAAGGGTATCTAAAATTTTTTCTATACTAAATGGAATTCGCAAGTATAATTTTTTTTGAAAGAGCATTGACAGGTCATCTGTATCATGCTTAAAATGGGTCGTAGTTTTCTGACAACGCCTAGTAATATCAATTATTTTAGTCGTTGTTGGGCCTTATTCTTGGTGAAAATATATCATATATGCATTGGTATTATCACTTTTTGTGTTAGTGCTTGTTTGCAATGAAAAGTTATAAACAGGGGTTAAAAGCAGACAAATTGAAGACGTTTGAAGATAAAGTCAAAAAGAGTCGACTGAACACGCGCGCCGCGGGAATGCATATGTGCGCGACGCGCCACGTCAAAAGTAAGGCGATGGAAGAAATTCAAACCGCGAGAAAATGAGGATAAGGCACTACGCGCGACGCGGCTACAAGCTATGCACGGCGCGGGTTCTAATTTTCCACAACTATAAATAGAGGTCGTTAGGTCGAATTCCGGAGGCGAAGATCAGACCCTAAGGTGGACTTACGGTGACTTTGACTCAAGTTTCGAGATTTCAGCAGCCCTTTGTGGTATTTTTATGTTTTTCACTTGCTTTCAATATTAGTTTAGTTGTTTTAAGCTTGTAGCTTGGTGTTTCTGGATAGTGACAACCAATAGCAGTAGGTTATAGCTTCTTATTTTCGTATGTTACTGTTTTGAACCTTCTGGATTGGAGTTTAATCAAGTTAATCATTCAGTTCATGTTGGTTTGCATTATTTACCTTTATTTATGCTTTATTGCTTTGAATGCTCTTGGATTATTCTTGTTCGTTTCTGATTCTGAGATTTGTTTCTGATTCAAGTAAGCAAACCTAGTTTAGAAATTGATTTAGTTTAGTTTAGTTTATGTTAAGTTTTGGTTTTTAGCAATTGTTTGGATATTGTGTTTTTGGATTGTTTGGGAAAGTAGAAGTTAGTCCCTCTGGCTGTAGCGTCACACTACAGTTGGTAAGCTATCGTCTTATCTTGACTACGAAACTCTTGTGGATCGACCATGACTACCACTGTACTAGTGTGAGTGAGGTTTATTTTACTATTTTTGACCGCACAACGACCTAGGCGTGTCAAATT
Organism: Cichorium intybus; assembly: GCA_023525715.1. NCBI lineage: Eukaryota > Viridiplantae > Streptophyta > Magnoliopsida > Asterales > Asteraceae > Cichorium > Cichorium intybus. The sequence continues at coordinate 102,721,287 of CM042012.1, forward strand.
TTGGTGCCGTTGCCGGGGAGTTGTGAGCTTAAGATAGGACGATCTGTAGGGAGGTGTTTTCTGATTTTTAGTTTTAGTTTTGAGATTTGAGTTTGGTTAGTATTTTGTTTTTGGTTTTGGCAGGCGTTTGCACTAGTGCATGCGTACCCGTCGGGGTGGGAAAACATCACCCTTGCTTTTTGACTCTGAAATCGAACGAACTGCGCGCAAAAATCGTGTGCGTAGGCGTCTAGATAAAATGAGTCCCAGTAGTGTTACTATAGAGGATGTTACCCATGAGACTGTGGGTGAGGTAACCGGGGGAATTCCATTTATACCTCCCAGTGTCAGAATTTCATTTTGGTAGCACGAGTGCTACTGGTGGTGCGGTTTCAGCCCCCGCATCGATACCATCATGCACTCTGCCGTCAGCTCCACCTTTACAACAAACCACAACCAATCCTTTTTCCGTTGCGTTGGCTTGGGGAGCGCCGACCCAAGATGGCAACCCATCGCCACGTCAGCAAGCGACCATTTCTCAACCACCTCAATCACAACCATTACAACCACCATACCAACCACCCATATTTAAACCACAACCTGTTTTCCAAACCTTACCACAACAAACCCAATATATGCAACCACAACGGCCTCCGCCACAGCAATATCAATACTAGGAGGTCGAGCATGGATATGACGAGGAGGATGAAGGATGGATTCCTCCGTAGGAGCAGCAACAATGGAACCAAGGTCGGGGACCTCCACGAAGAATGCAATAACCGCAAGGTCAACAAGGTTAAAACAATAATCACTATAACGGTAACTTTGTTCAACCTTTATATTTTGCACAACCGAGAGGGCAATCGGTTGCGTCGCACTTCCAACCACGGGAGTATGACGATTTGTCGCCCATTTATATTCCTGAAAATGTAGATGCTCAAATAGAAATTAGGCTGCAACTTTTAGGAATATTGCCTGAGTTTAGGGGTTACAAACAAGATGATCCATATAATCATTTATATGAGTTCATAGCCATAGCTAATGCAAATACCCCTAGGAACACCAACAAGAATATCTTTAGGTTGAGACTGTTCCCATTCACCTTAAAGGACAAAGCCAAATACTGGTTCACTTCTCTTCAGCCCAATAGTATTACCACATGGGAGCAATTAAATGCCAAGTTTTTGCAAGAGTTTTACCCAGCCAGTAAAACCACCGAGATCCGACGGGCAATTCCAGATTTTCAGCAGAAGTCGGGAGAGGCATTTCACGAGGCTTTTGAGCATTTGAAGGAGTTGATGAGGTCGTGTCCACATCATGATATTCCAAAATGGCAGCTGGTGAAGCTATTCTTTGAGGGTGTGGACTTGACCAACCAAGCAATGATCAACACATCCTCCAGCGTGACCATTATGATGCAGGACCCTGATGATCCTTGGCGATTCCTTGAACAACTCAACAATGGATCAAAGGCAAACTTCTCCACCAGGAAGCCCGTAAGCACAGATGCAGCAGTAGGAGCAGACGCAAATTGGAAGAAAGAAGTAAAGAAGGAAATAGGTGAGTTGAATAAGAAGTTCGATAGGTTAATGTCTACCTTGTAGAATGGGCCCCAGAATCAGCAAAAAGGTGGTCAGCAGGGACAAAGGACCTAGGATGTGAATCAAGTTTTTGGTCAGGGTCAAGGACAATACAATAACGGACGATCTTACAGACCATACAACCAGGGAACCCAAAATTCCTACAATACCAGGCAGAATAATTATCAAGGGCAACCATCGAATCAAGCCAGGCAATTTCAACTAATGAACAACAATAATTCAAATGGGAGCAGCAATAGCAACAGGGGGTCAACTAGCACTAACAACAATGCTCCAGAAAGTCAAGAAAGTATGATTGCTAAGATGTATGATTTGTTCAACGCCAGTGAGCAGCAAACTCAAGCAAATGCCAAGGCCATTGCCAATATGGAGAGGCAGATAGCTCAAATGGCCGAGGACCAAAGGAAAAGGGATAGTGGCAAATTGCCCAGTACTACAGAAATTAACCCAAATCATATACAAAGAGCGAGGAAAGAGCATGTGAACGTTGTTGAGGCCGAATGGAGAAAAGTTACTGAAGAGGATCTATTAGGGCATAAAGATGAAGTTGAAGAAGGTGAGAATAAGAATGAGGAGGTCACTCAAATTGAGAAGAGGACTCAAGTCAAGGAGGACAAGGAAGTCCCAATGGATTAGCAGCCAGTGGTGGCTGGCATTAAGAAAAAGAAGGATAAGAAAGTAAAGAAGAAGCAGGAGGAGCCTAGTAAGCCGACTGGGCCATCAATAAATCAACCCTTATGGGAAGAGCTGAAGGATGCTCCTGAAGATACAAGGATTCTGCAGGAGATGTGTGAAAAGAATGGAAAATCCAAGACTCCTACACCTGATATGGTGAGGCTGACGGTTAAGGCAAGCGAGGCTTTGTTAGGGACACTGCCTAAGAAGGAAAGAGATCCTGGATCACCACTGATTACTGTCACGGTGGGAGACGTTGTTATTAGGAATACCTTGCTGGATTTAGGAGCAATTGTTAACGTGTTGCCAGGATACTTCTATAACAAATATAAGAATGAAGAACTGGAACCAGCAAAAACGGTTCTGCAGTTAGCTCATCAGTCAGCGAAGGTTTCCCGGGGCAAGTTAACGAATGTGATAGTAAAAGTTGGTGATTTCTTTTACCCTGTGGATTTCCTGGTAATAGAATACGAGAGTTTGGAGGACGCGCCTGCGTTGGTCTTGGGACGTCCATTTTTGGCTACAGCTGGTGCTGTTATGCATTGCAAGACTGGAGATTTGGATATCTCCTTCGGGACGAGGAAGCATAGACTTAACATGTTCGGGTGTCCCATCTCTTTACCACAAGGGTATGATGATAGGTATTGGAACAGCAGTCCGCTGATGGCACCGGGAACCAGGGATAAAGGAAAGAAATGGATACGAGAAGGTGAAGGTGGAAAAGAAGAGATCCTAAGGGAAACAAAAGAGCATCCGCTGTCAACAATGGATAAGATGCAGTTGCTCGATATGATGGAAATGATGGAACTAAAACATCAGCAATATGAAAAGGATACACGGTGCAGGGAGGCAAAGGTCTTCCAGCTCTTGGATACACAACAACAGTGGATTAGTCAAGTCAGCGATCGAATGACACAACTTATGACATTGCTGGCAACATTGGTTCATAACTCGGCACCAGAAATAAAAAGGATGATGCCACGGGAAGATTGGAAAGAGAAGGAGGAATCCGTCTGGCTGAAGACGTTAAACTTAGCGCTTGTTGGGAGGCAACCCATCCTTTATAGGTTAGGTAAAGTGTTTCTTAGGAGTAATTAGGAAAATATTATCATCATCTTTGCAGGTATTATTGGTTCGAGGCAAGTGTGGGGTTACACGAAGGACATTAGAGATTTTGAAAGCCACGACGCGGCAAGGAGTAAGGCGCGACGCGGGATCGCAATACAACCCGATGCGCAGGGGTTGGATTGGAGACACGCGCACCGCGGTTCGCCTATATGCGCGTCGCGGAAGTCAATCGGTCAGAAACTCTTTATAAGGTACGTCTTCTTCCTCATTGCACACACATCACCGACGCCGCGCTACAGAGGATTGATCGACCAGAGTTTTTCTCATGTTTTTCTCGTGCTTTTGATTACTACGATTGAGGTATGTCATTCTAACTCATTTGTACTAGTTATTACAAGCATTTAGCCCGCGAAATTGAGTGATTTATTCAAAAACTAGAAAACTTAGAAATCAGCAATGCTGGCTCATAGGGTGTTTTGTTTGCTAAATCAACACCCTAGAGGGGCTAATCGGTAGTTAGGCTACCTTAAAGTGGCATTGGATCGAGTTTAACAGGTGAAATCGATGATTTTGATATTTGGGTTCGTGACAAACTATGGCGCGCCACGCCTGGTTCTTCGGCCACGTCGCGCGTGTCTGGGTGAGACGAGGGACTGATTTTGCAAAACATTTTCGTGTGTGGTTTCTTTTGTGTAGATGGCTTTTAGGCGCGATCATCCATTCGTTCAGTTTCCTGAGATTTTAGACGACACACCAGAGTACGTGGCGCGGAGAGATGAGTTGATTACCTGCCGGGTACTCGAGGCGATCGTGCTGGACTGGGATATTTTGACACTGGCTGGACTTTGGGTCGAGCTGGAGCCATTTCTCCACCGTACCTGGTCCCACGGAGGGTTCACATTCACTTGCCACGGCTGGGAGAGGCTAATGGCAAACAATGAGGATGTGGTCTACACGGAGCTTCTTCTGGAGTTCCTTTCGACAGTTCGTTATACGCCATAGTCACAGGAGGCACTGTCCCGGATGATCAGATTCAGGTTGGGCGGAGAGAGCACGGAGTGCAACCTCCTGGAGTTTGGGAGACGCGTAGGGATTTATATAGCGGAGGAGCTAGAAATCCGCCATTTCGCGCCTTTTCTTCGAGCATGCATTCAGGGGCAGCTCGAGCGAGAGGGCAACATGGTTATTTGGAGGACGATGTCCAATGTCCAGTTCGAGGCGGGGTCGGCCAGGGAGAGCCAGCTCCGCAATCCACTGCATCGCCTTATGCACCGTATCATATCCACTTCTGTTATGCAAAAGCAAGGATGTGAGAAGGTGTCCGGGGAGGACATGACTTTCATGTCGGCGATCCTCGACCCTGCCAGGTTCCTTCATTTGCCGTACGCACTGGCGATCTCCTTGTCGACCCGAGCAGTGGGTGTATCTGGCAGTTGCCACATGGCTGGCGGGCATTTCATTACTCGCTTGGCCAGTCATATGGCCTTCTTACTGCTGAGATCATGGCGACTCTCACACCGATACTACATTATGGACTTCGATCTGTTATTTGGAGACCATGGGGCTCATTCATCAGCCACGTGCGGGTACATACATGAGGGTGGCGATAGAGGCACCACGGGCACCCCGACCAACCTATGCATAGGAGGAGGGACCAGTGAGGCGACGCCGGAGGGTTGAGGCACCATCTGAGCAGCCACAGCCGCAGTTATCAGAGGTGATGGCTGCATTACAGGACGTGAGAGAGAGGATGACAAGGTTGGAGGATCAGCAGGTATGGATGGGTGAGGTACTACTGGAGATGGCTTCCCAGCAGGCACGACGCCCACGACCCTTCCCAGCCAGAGCTCACGATGATGAGGCGGTCCATCTGGGACATGCCAGGATGATTGATGTATTTTTTTCTTTTTATCTTTTGAAAACATTGTACAAAACTTATTACTATATTTTGCTTCTATTTTAGTTGTTTGTTTGTTTGTATTTAATATTGTTTGTGAGTGTGCATGTGAAGTACCAAATGGAATCTGTAGAGGAGTTGTTTCATGCAAGTGTGGGGTCACCGTGCCCCCTCCACTTGCTATGATCACTGGCGTGTTTACTGTTGCGCTACAACTCCTGGAAATCTGAATCTGAAGCGTGAAATGGTCGTGTTTTAGTAACCTGCGACAATCGAGTTCCATCAAACAGTCAACCGTCTAAGGGGTAACTCTTTATCCCTAATTTTGAATCTATTTTATGTACAACGGGGACGTTGTACAGTTTTAAGTGTGGGGTGTAGACGGTCGAAAGAGTGTTTTTTGAAATTTTTGCGAAAACAGTCAATTTTCAAAAAATTTAGCAAGTTTTCAAAATTTTTAGTAGATTGTAATTTTGAAACGAATAGTTTGTGAATGTTATAGCATCGGTATTTTTCAAGAAATACTATGGAATTGTTATCATGCTATTGGTGGAGTCAAATAAGTTGAGTTTTAGGAGTTAGAAGATTGAGATATTTTAGGATTGGAATTTAGGAAGGGACTGTCAATCAGTGGCCTTTGTTGTTCGAGCCGGTAAGTCTAAAATGGTTGGGACTTATGCACCTTGCCACCTAAGATCGTCTGGTCTGGGATGGTATTTCTGAAAGCTCGTTACACGGACAACATCGAAAGTCATGGATAGTCTTTAATGGCCTTTAGAATCTGAATGAGTACGTACACTTCAATGTGGACAGAAAATTTGTAATCAATGTTTCTTTAGAAAGTCATGAATTCCAAAGGATATTCTGGTTAGGTTTGCAAAAACTATTTCAATATAACTCTGGAGACAATAAGCTTTGAAATTAAACACGTTCAAAAATTGTTTGAGTCTTAGTTAAAATCTTTTAAAAACTCTCTTGCTTGGGGCCAAGCAAGGCACAAGTGTGGGGTGTTTGACAACGCCTAGTAATATCAAGTATTTTAGTCGTTTTTGGGCCCTATTCTTGGTGAAAATATATCATATATGCATTGGTATTCTCACTTTTTGTGCTAGTGCTTGTTTGCAAAGAAAAGTTATAAAGAGGGATTAAAAGCGGACAAATTGAAGAAGTTTGAAGATAAAGTAAAAAAGAGTCGGCTGAACACACGCACCACGGGAATACATATGTGCGCGACGCGCCACGTCAAAAGTAAGGCGGTGGAAGAAATTCGAACCGCGAGAAAACGGGGTTAAGGCAGTACGCGCGACGCGGCTACGAGCTATGCGCGGCGCGGGTTCTAATTTTCCACAACTATAAATAGAGCCCATTAGGTCGAAATTTGTATATGCTCTTAGTTTAAAGTCAGTGTTGGGTGGATACCAAAAGGCCTAAATATGCAGTGCCTTTAAGATATTTAAAAATTTTCCTTTGGATTCGCTTGATAATGTGCACAAATACATGTAGCAAACATAATGGTTGCTCTACAAGAAGTTAAATACAAGAGATATCTAGTCACTCTTAGATATTTTTTCTAATTAATATGTTTCCCATTGGGATCAGAATCCATTTTGTATTAAGATGACATTAGAGCTCTTGCAATGCTACTGTTCTGTAATGAATATCTTCTCAAAATATTGTTAACATAATTCTCATGGTTCATAAGAATTCCATCAGGGGTTTGTTTTACTTGTAAATCGAGAAAGACATTCATTTGATCAGTCATGCTCATTTTGAATTTATGCTCCATTAGCCCAACAAATGTTTTACTTAAAGATTCATCAGGAGACCCAAATATAATGTCATCCACATATATTTGAACAATTATCAAGTGTGTTTTATAGATTTTATGTAAGAGAGTTAGACCGATAGCACCTTGTTTGAAGCCGAAATTAATCCAACAAAATGTTTGAAATAGTTAAATATCATGCTCTAGGAGTGCGTCAAACCATTGACCGCTTTTTGCAACTTGTAGTTATGGTCTAGAAATTGTGGATCTTCAATACCTCCCTAACGCTAACTTCTAGATCCGATTCACCATAGAGAAAACCATACTTGACATCAATCTGGAACATCTTGAAATTCTTATGTGTTGTGTATGCTAGAAATATCCTAACAGCCTTGATCCTCGTAACTAGGGCAAACATTTCATCATAAATGATTCCTTCCTGTTGAGTATCCCCCTTTACAATGAGTCGAGCTTTGTTCCTCACGATGGTTCCTCTTTTATCAGCCTTCTTCCTAAAGACTCATCTAGAACCAACAAAATACATTTGCTAGAATCTTGACTAGTGTCCAAACATTGTTAGGCTTAAATTCAGATAACTCATATTGCATAGCCTGAACCTAATCAAGATTAGCAAGAGATTCTTTGATATTTTTAGGATCAGTAGTGGACATGGAAGCTGAGAAATAACATTCATTATGTAACGCCCGGTTTCTCATACGAAGTACACCCAAGATTTTTCAAACATTTATACGTTAAAAATGGGTATACTTGCACTCAACCCAGAAAAAACAAGATGTTATCAAACATTAATTACACAAAATGTCCATACAATTTGACCAGGCATTACAAATAAACCTAACACAACTAAAGGACATGCTCTAAGTTGTTCATCTCTCTTTATCACATGCCTTCCCCTATCACTGCCACAGATACCTGCAAAACAACAAACAACTCAAGTGTAAGCTTATAAAGCTTAGTGAGTAACCTCAACTAACTTTCACAATCTTTCTCAATAACCATCCTCATCTTCCTCTCTTGCTATTCTCATTAGCAAGATCCATCTTCTCTTAATTCGGAAACCTGTAAACATATTAGCTTAACAAACACCAGCTAACTGTTAGTATCATCAACTCAATTATAAGTATCACGACTGACACTACTCATAAACTCCATCACACACACACTCGCACATACTCATTTCACAATCAGTTATACTCAATTATAACAATCCTCATGATTGTAGTAGTCAAACTCAAAGACTCTTTAACTCACTCCCTCTAGCATATACTCTACTCTTATACTCAAATTTAAGTTGTAACTCGTCTCTTGTTATCCATAGATCACAGAACCACTCTAATTCCATGTTACCTCAATATCAACATAATACACACATATATGTATAGCACACATATATGAACAACATATATATATATATATATATATATATATATATATATATATATATATATATATATATATATATATATATATATATATATATATATATATATATATATATATATATATATATATATATATATATATATATATATCAAGGTATAATTCTTACTCAAGTATTCAAAGGTACTCACCTGATATCGGCTTAGTATGTGGGATCTCAAGCTACGCGTACCGGGCTCCTGTCCACTAGGCTTGGCTATACCACAACTGTTCAATCAATACATGATACTAATACATCTCAAAAGATAAATCAATTCAATGTGAAAAAGGAACTATAACAATAGATAACAACAATATCTAGGTTATAGCTCTCAATTCCGCAAAACCTCACTCAATCGACCACAAAACGCAATAGCTACTACACCTATGGCTAGGGCTTCAGATTATGACTATTATCTCATGAACTACTCACTTCAACCATATAGTTACAGGTGGTTTAGCAACCCAACCTGGAACTAACTCACCTCAAACCACACAACTCTTGAATTGAAGCTAGAACACGGAATTCATACCTTATAAACGTAAGATGACGATTCATATACCAAATCTTCAAGTTCTAACCTTCCAATTTGATCCCTAGCACTCCTACACCTTTTCTAGGGTTTATGTTCATGGTTTCAAAAGAAAAATGCCTCAAAAACCCGTAATTCTCGCAACTTATAGGTTTTAAATCTGAGTCGGCACACGGGTCTTGTGTTTTAACACGCTCCGTGTCAGCATACTGCTTGTTTACTGCATTTGAAACACGACCCGTGTGTGCTCCATACGACCCGTGTTAGTTTCTTTTAGCATTTTTCAAGCTCAAACTTCTCCCGAATAGGTTTCTAACCACCCAAACTCATATGACAACCTAACTAATCTTAATCACACCAAGATTAGTACATCATAAAGGCTTCAACCTCTTCTTACTCATCAAACAACTCAAAACTCAAATACAATCGCAAAAGATCGTCACACCCCTATTCTAAGCAACTCATAGATAGAACCATACCAACTATAAGGTAATAAATCTAATTACCTTAATAAGCATCTAAAAAAAGAAATGGGTCTTACAAGTTCTCTCCTCCTTCAAAAGATTCCGTCCTCGGAATCTCTTAGAATAGGTATGGTCTATACAACCATCTCACCACCACAATCATACACCACATATGGTAGCGATGTTTTCATCTCTTTGTCTTATATGTCATGTACATACTGTCACATTTCATTTACTCATTATATAACTACGGAACTCAAGCTTCCTCAATTCACATTAAACTTAGAAATTCTCTCATTCAGTTTCTCTTCTATGAAATCTCAACGCCCACCATCTTCTTCATAAGATGATCTCTATAGCCATATTGGCCATCACCATTTCCATGTGAATTCTCATTCTTCCGAGCACGACCTTCGCTATATCATTGTCAACACTAAGGCATCTCACCTCACTCCACAAGTGATACTCCAACCACTGTTATCATTTACATACACTTATATCTATGGTTCACATCGAGCCATAGTCTCAGCGCACTATCCACTTTCTTATAATACTAATCCCAATTAACTATCTGGGATTTCAACTCCTATTTCAAGTTTTCTTGAAATGGTTTACTCTAACTCAATAAGGAAAACGGTCTCACCGATCCCAAGCTCATTCTCTCTCAATTTACTCCTCCAATCACAACACGTCAATTATTGATTTCTCCTATTTGCATATTTTCATCGATCAGGGTTGGAGAAACACTCATACAACATAAAACACACAGACATTCAAATGTCTCACTGACATCATACGACTCATCAACCCAAAGATAACATCAAAAAAATAAATAGAATATTAGAAACTATCTCATGTTTCACTCATGCCTCCTCAAAATCTCATCTATTTCTACTTTCACTTCAGCACATATATTAGGTGTTCACCCAATATACTGTTAACAATCTCTCGCCAAAATGGCTCCTCTTCATCTCAGTTCAACAACATACCTCATGTTGTTTCTCTCGATGTACTCACTTATTATATCATCTCTTATGTGGATAATCCACATCATATTCTCAATAAATCATTTACTCTATTAAACTCGATAATTTATTATCAAATAAATTCTCAACACAACCGCATAAATTCTCACCACCTCTTCATCATTATCACATCAATCTCTAATTCATCCGAATGACACAAATAGGTCATACATACGGCTCACCGTAATCTCTACACACGACTCAATATCATGACATCTAACACCGTAATCTCTACGGTGAGATCATATCTCATTATTCTACTAACTCATTAATCTCAAGAAAAGAACTCAAAATCATTATAATAAAATCTACTATTCATCATCTCATACGAATAAATAGTATTTTCATCTCGACATTCACACATTTTTCTCATTGGCAGTAATTGGTTTGATTATTAAGGAACGAATCCTATTAATCACAACTATAATTACTCTTTTACTCTTTTCACTCATATTTTCTCATCATGTGGTTACACAACTCTATCTCGCTCGACATGCAAGAAATCTCACACATTCGTAACACTATTACATGATAAACACACATACTCACAACAACACTTCTCAACAGTATTACTCATTGTATTATCTCACAATACCTCTATACTGTTACTCAGCCTCTGATTCGTCCTCTTCTCAACCCATAGGTTTCAAGCCACACAAGCTTACCGCGACATTCATATCTATCCGCACACAAGGATAGTACATGTCTCATTACTCCGCATCATCATAAAGTACATGCCTGTTTACACACAAGCACAACCACTATAGCACCACTCTGCGTCAACTCTTGGTACCTCATACCATCATTTGGTCTCATCATTCAACACTATCTTACGGTACCTCGAACCGTCCTTTGGTCAGATCATGGTACCTCGTACCATTCTCCGATTTGAATCCATCTCCTCTTTGGCTCTAGCGAGTCTCCGCTACGGTCTCGAGTCATATAGACTCACCGTCACTCCTCCTTTTGTTTGAGTCATAACAATTTTCATTACTCCAACCACAAGGTACTTGTTATGTGCTCTCACAAAAATATGTGATCTTAACCTCAACTACTCAATACGTGGCCCTACATAATATGTGGTCTCCACTACGTTTATTCGCTATGTGGTCCCACAATATATGTAGTCTCAACCACCTTTACTAAATATGTGACCCCACTAAATATGTGGTCTCAATCACCTTTACTCAATATGTGACCCCACCAAATATGTGGTCTCAATCACATTTACTCAATATGTGACCCCACCGAATATGTGGTCTCGATCACATTTACTCAATATGCGACCCCACCGAATATGTGGTCTCGATCACATTTACTCAATATGTGACTCCACCAAATATGTGGTCTCGATCACAATTACTCAATATGTGGCCCCACAACATATGTGGTCTCAACCACTTTTACTCGACAATTAACTCAATCTCTAGGCCAATAAGACCTATATGAACCACTCTAGGTTCTCTCAATTATAACCACAAGGTACTCTTTATGTAGTTACTCAAATGTCCTCTGACAACTCTGTCGCAAATATCTCATTATGTGACAACTCCAAACCACACAATTCAACTCTCAACATGTCAACTCATAATTAGTTATAGTGTGCAATCAACTACACACTCACCGTCTTTCTCAACTCATACTCTTTTGGCTATCTCAGCCATTCATTTTGATCAATCATAAGTACTAGTCATGTGGCCCCACAATACATGCGGTCTCAACCACAAAGTACTCGTACATAGAAGTCTCATCACATCTGTGAAATAACAACACTATATATATACAATATCAAAATTTATATATATTTTTCACCATGTATATATATTCTTTATACACAATTCTTCATTGTTGCTAAGTACTCATCAAGCAACCACTTATAATCTCAGTTATACATAATCACAAAGCACTCGTTATGTGATATGTAAATCTTACCTCAAATGGACATGAGATTCTCATCTCAATGCCAATTACTACACTTTATAACCACAATTTTCTAACACATGTAATTTCAATTGATCTTTTATGTGTCCAAACATTTCACACATATTCTACTACATGTATTATTAACAATTAAACATTCACAACACGTTACAACTAACATGTTAAGTAAAATTACTTACATACCTCATAGCAACAAATCTTGTCTTCTCATTAGCTGAAACTCGCATACTTCGAATCTCAACTCTTGAGTGTACTCGGCTACACTCACATGTCTCAACTCTTAGCTCATGCTCAACTTATGCTCATACTCTTTCTCATTATCTGTTGAAATTTCGCCTCATCCAGAATCTCATCTCATCATTAGCTGGAATCTCGCCATCAGCCAGAATCTTATCTTAATTTGTATTTCATCTCGTATTCAGATGACATCATATTATCAGCTGAAATTATTGTCTTCTCATTAGCTGATATCTCATATCAGCCAAAATCTCAAAATATCATCTCATCATCCACTATTGGTCCAACTGGTGTGACCAATTCATCAACTCATCCTTCATCTAACTCCATATCTGATATCCACACATAAAACAACAATAGCAAATATAACATAAAAGTTATACTCAAATCATACACTCACATCAGCAGCAGTATCTTTTCCAAGCATGTGATAGGGGCTCTCTCTCCACTCGGTTCAAGTCTAGGACTCTACACTCAAAGACCTAGTACACTTAAACCAAGCTCTGATACCAACTTGTAACGCCCGGTTTCTCATACGAAGTACACCCAAGATTTTTCAAACATTTATACATTAAAAATGGGTATACTTGCACTCAACCCAGGAAAAACAAGATGTTATCAAACATTAATTACACAAAAGGTCCTTACAATTTGACCAGGCATTACAAATAAACCTAACACAACTAAAGGACATGCTCTAAGTTGTTCATCTCTCTTTATCACATGCCTTCCCCTATCACTGCTACAGATACCTGCAAAACAACAAACAACTCAAGTGTAAGCTTATAAAGCTTAGTGAGTAACCTCAACTAACTTTCACAATCTTTCTCAATAACCATCCTCATCTTCCTCTCTTGTTATTCTCATTAGCATGATCCATCTTCTCTTAATTCAGAAACTTGTAAACATATTAGCTTAACAAACACCAGCTAACTGTTAGTATCATCAACTCAATTATAAGTATCACGACTGACACTACTCATAAACTCCATCACACACACACTCGCACATACTCATTTCACAATCAGTTATATTCAATTATAACAATCCTCATGATTGTAGTAGTCAAACTCAAAGACTCTTTAACTCACTCCCTCTAGCATATACTCTACTCTTATACTCAAATTTAAGTTGTAACTCGTCTCTTGTTATCCATAGATCACAGAACCACTCTAATTGCATGTTACCTCAATATCAACATAATACACACATATATGTATAGCACACATATATGAACAACATATATATATATATATATATATATCAAGGTATAATTCTTACTCAAGCATTCAAAGGTACTCACCTGATATCGGCTTAGTATGTGGGATCTCAAGCTACGTGTACCGGGCTCCTGTCCACTAGGCTTGGCTGTACCACAACGGTTCAATCAATACATGATACTAATACATCTCAAAAGATAAATCAATTCAAGGTGAAAAAGGAACTATAACAATAGATAACAACAATATCTAGGTTATAGCTCTCAATTCCGCAAAACCTCACTCAATCGACCACAAAACGCAATAGCTACTACACCTATGGCTAGGGCTTCAGATTATGACTATTATTTCATGAACTACTCACTTCAACCATATAGTTACAGGTGATTTAGCAACCCAACCTGGAACTAACTCACCTCAAACCACACAACTCTTGAATTGAAGCTAGAACACGAAATTCATACCTTATAAACGCAAGATGACGATTCATACACCAAATCTTCAAGTTCTAACCTTCCAATTTGATCCCTGCACTCCTGCACCTTTTCTAGGGTTTATGTTCGTGGTTTCAAAATAAAAATGCCTCAAAAACCCGTAATTCTTACAACTTATAGGTTTTAAATCTGAGTCGACACACGGGTCGTGTGTTTTAGCATGCCCCGTGTCAGCATACTGCTTGTTTACTGCATTTGAAACACGACTCGTGTGTGCTCCACACGACCCGTGTTAGTTTCTTTTAGCATTTTTCAAGCTCAAACTTCTCCCGAATAGGTTTCTAACCACCCAAACTCATATGACAACCAAACTAATCTTAATCACACCAAGATTAGTACATCATAAAGGCTTCAACCTCTTCTTACTCATCAAACAACTCAAAACTCAAATACAATCGCAAAAGATCGTCACACCCCTATTCTAAGCAACTCATAGATAGAACCATACCAACTATAAGGTAATAACTCTACTTACCTTAATAAGCATCTAAAAAAAGAAAGGGGTCTTACACATTATGGGATGCTGATATAGTCTGGACCCTCTATGATGGATTACCAATTATCTGTTTTGGATGGTGACTTCTCGTTCATTTGACTAGTCTATCCTCATCTGAAGCAGTTTCTGTCTGAGGTTCTTATTCAAATTGAACTCGTTCATTTGCATTCTTGTTAGCAAAACGAGAATGAGCATTATAGAAAATATCTTCCGGTGTTAGAGCATTCAGAAGGGACATCAAAGTTTGCCTCTGAAAATAGTGAGTATGAGGGTCCCCCTCCCCAAAATATGCATTGGGGGCACAAATTTTGATGGTCTTGATTTGTGTTGGATACGGATATTCGTATTTCCCAAATGAACTAGCAGTAGGTTGTTGACGCTCAACCATTGCATTACTAGGAAGACCAGGGTTGACACCTCCAACAGGAATAGATGATGAAGTGCTTGGTTGATTGACTCTGAACCTGTAGGGAGAATTTGAAATGTTATCATCTTAGAATTATATGTTGTTTTGGGAGGTGCAAACAATAATTCAAGATCATTGTCTGATATCAGCTTAGGAATTGTTGGGACAAGATTTTAAACAATGGGTGCAACCATTTGAAAACTAAAATGATTTCGATCAAGAGACCGTTGGTAAGTTTCAACAAATTGTATATGGGTACTATCTTCAGCAACTTTGGTTCACTTGTTCAAGACACTATATGCAGCAGATTTGAAAGAATATTCCAAAAATATTCCTTCATCAGATATCAACTTAAACTTTGCAAAATGATATTTGTTATTCTTTTTGAAGCATCGAAAACTAAAAACTATAAAAAGTTGATGTTTGGTTTTCGATTGTTGAGCATTTCATTAGGAGTAACATTCAGCTTGACATTAATTAAGGAATAGGTTGGAGTATAGCAAGCGATTGCAGTCCCTTCCGCTAAAAAGTACCGAGGAAATTATTTAAGATGAGCATCGAGTGAGCAGCTTCATAAAGTGTTCAATTTCTCCTTTCAAAAACTCCACTTTTTTAGGAGTGTACGGTGCTAAAAACTGTGATCAATTTCTCTTCACTTCAAGTAGGAGTTAAATGTCTAGTTATTGAATTCAGCATCATTGTCACTTTTAATTCTTCTAATCGACTTCATGACTCTTAGCTCAATGTACTTGATGAAGTCGATTAGTTGATCAGTGGCCTCTGACTTCAGTTGCAAGAAGTACATGTGAGAAAGTAAAATTTTGAATAATGTAGAATTGATGTATAAACATGTTTGCATGCTAAGTGTGTGATGCAATTTCAAAATGGTCAAAATTTATAAAAATATAGAGATATGTGTGTTAAGACCTTTTATTAAGTCATTATGAGGCTATTATTTCATTTGTATTTTAGTTTGAAGACATAAGGATAAAATGGAAATTAAGGACAAAAGAGATGTAAATATTAAGGCTTTATTTGAAATTAATTATCTCAAAATCTAAAAGGAACTTGGAAACAATCATCAAGGTGACATTTTTTATATTTGATGTAATACAAACATCGCGAAAATAGTCAAGCCATTTCACTTTCTTGTTTTCTACCTATTGGATCTCTCTCCATCTCTCGTGATCGTCATCTCCCATTCTCATGTTTTTTTTTCTGATTTGCCAAAATCCTTTCTTCCCTTTGATCGGCAAGTTTCACGATGGGAGACCCACCTGAATTTGACCGACAACTACAACAGACTTGTCCGGCAATGTTAGGGTACAAAGCTTTCCATGGGATGATGGCTTGCAGGCTTGGAAGGCATACTATGGCATGTGGGTATTAAAGTTTTGACCTAGTTGTGTAGATTGCCTATACATAGTCATTGTATTATTCATTATTAGGTGAGAGCTTACAATGTGAGAGATTGAGCGTATTTGTAGTGGTCGGATTTTCATACCCTAGGAGCCTAATCTTTGTACTCTCTTACATATATGAATCATTCGGCTTATTGCATATTATTCTTGAGTGTTTATGATGTTCTTATTCCGCATTCATGCCAAATCCGGACTTATCAATTGGATTGGAAAATCTAAGTGAATCGTTCAATGGACGATCTTGATTTGGCTATTTTGTTCATATTCATTCAAGTTACAATTATCTTTTTGTGAGTCTATCCTTGGATCGTGTTGATATTTTTTTTATCATTGTTCATATTTTTTTTCTTTATCTTTTGATGAGAGATCTGGAAACCACGGTCCATGCCTAAACCTAATATGTTTAGATCTGATTTGAACGTTTGTATCCAAACTATCGATCAATTCGAGTTCACTCTTACCTAATTTTAATACAATTCACGTCACTGTTCATAAGGTTGCAATATTCAATATCATCCTATGATTATTCAATTTCAATAGTCAATCGCTTATCAATTATTCTATTCTGGATCTACCACTTACGGTGTGTCTGCTAGACTCTTAATTTGAATGGTTAAGAGACTCTAAACCATTCACAGCGTTTGTTTCGTAAAATTTTTATCTTTTGATTTGTCATAACCTCTTAATGAGTCTTTGAATCATTAAGCGTAAATATATATTTGAACCATTCTTTTTTCCAAAAACTTTTATACATATCTTTTAACCTAAAAACATCTTTTTATTCGAATTCTGTCAACGATTCAAAACTCTAAATTAGTCGGATGTTACCGATTAGCCTTGGTTTCACACATTGGTCGATGTGTTTAGCGCTCTATTTCAATCTTTCATCCTCGCCCGTTAATCATCCGCCTCTTATCTTCTCGTCCTCACTCTGAACACACCCACAGCAATGGCAGTATCACGGAGCATAACGCCGGCGGTCTCCCGAGCACCCACCCCTTTCCACCACTCATCTTCTTCTCTCTCAACTTTTCCAAAAACCCATAATCCTTCACACTTGTTTCGCACTATAACCATCTCAACAACTCCCAATTTCCCCCGAGATTCCAGAATTTCAACTTCCGTCTCAGGAATCTGGGACGCCATTACAGGAGGAGCCGGTTCATCTCGCGAAGCCCTAATCGCAATTCGACGAGGAATGGTTCTCTTTCGTCAGGTTCTTCCACATTTCCCAAAATAGATCCTTCATTCCTTCTCCTGCTTTAATCTATGTTATTCTCTTAATACTTCTTACATTCTAATTCAGGGCGATGTACCTGGGTCAGTAACAGAGTTTGATAACGCAATCAAGCTTGATCCTCGTCAAAAGGCATGTGAGTCCCTCTCATTCATCTCCTACCCGTTCAAATTAACAAATTACTCGCGCCATCAATCATATCTTCTTACATGAATCGATTACTGAGACTAATGACAGACATAAATCACATAATCAAATGCGATTTACGATTATTGATCACTGGTATTGTCTGAATAGATCTTTGGCAGAGAGGGCTCTCACTGTATTACCTTGATAGGTAAGAAAAACAAACTATGATCTATTCGATTGCTTTTACATCTTTATTTATTACCACTGCCAACATTATCATGGTCAATTTGTGTAGGTTTGAAGAAGGGGCAGAGCAATTTCGGATAGATGTAGCACAAAATCCAAACGACACTGAAGAATCTATTTGGTGTTTCCTTTGTGAAGCTCAACTATACGGTGCTATTGAAGCAAGAAAACGATTTCTACAGGTCAAATAACGTAACCCTTTTGCAGGAACTGTTTTCTTGGTCAAATAATCATACAATTGACAGGATTTATTCATTTGCTATGTTTAACAGGTTGGAAGAGATCCTAGACCTGTAATGAGAGAAGCTTACAACATGTTCAAAGATGGTGGTGACCCTGAAAAGGTATACATCTAAAATCAGCTTCATTATAAGTTTCATGTACTGTAATTTTTTGGTACATATAATAAGTTGTTGATTTGTGCCTTTAAGTTTATTCCAATTTGATATCTTTAAAAGAATACATCAACTGAAGCAATTAATCTCTCTTTTCAGCTTGTTGATACGATTTCTAAAGGACGAGAGAGCGAGTTTTTTTATGCTTCACTTTATGCTGGCCTTTATTACGAATCTCAGGTCTGTATGCAAATTATATAAACCTTACCTACATTTTTTCAAGATTTTATAAGTGATTCTTAATTTATGTCTTTATGATCATTTCCTTGTAATCATTCTATTAGCAGAATGAAGCTGACAAGGCCAAAGTTCACTTGGTTGCTTCATGTAAATCACCATATGGGGAAAGGTCAAGATTCTTCACTCATAAAAAAGACATTTAAATTTAATGTGGCTAATTTGCTTTTTTTTTTTTTTCTTTTTTTTGTGTGGTAAATGTTGTAGGTCTGATGATTACATGGCATCCCTGGCGAAAGTTCATTGCCTATGTCGAAATTGGGAGTTGTGAGAAAGCGGTTGTATTGCTACTACATGAAGTTTATATGTTTGAAAGATAAAATGATATTATGCAATATAAAGGGTGTGAATAATGTTAAAGATTTTGTTAATCTTTTATTTTGGAGTAGATACATGAGATGACGAACAATCATTGTGAAAAAAAACACAAATAGCTGAAATGTCGTCAATCGCGATCCCTTTTCTTTTGCGTTTCCATTCGCGAACTGCACGATCCACCAGTCGTTTAGCCGATTTTGCCTTGTTTTCTGTCGATGACACAATCTCCACCGCTTCTTCATTTGAAACAACATCCCATACCTACATAAAAAAAAAAACATCACTATAATTTCACGCATATTAGAACAGGTTGTACTGTGTTTGTGTTTGATATGGGCAAGACCCGGTATTACTATGTCAATCGAATAAAAATTGCAACTTTTTGTCCCAGCCAAAAAGGTGGGACAAAGACTTGCTCTTAGTCTCTCGATACAAAAAAACATGAATGTCATTGTTGTCATCATTGAAGATAATTATAGAAATTTTGTAAACACAAGTACACAACTAAAAATACAAAATTTAACTAATTTTAAGTTTTGTGCAATCTTGAACATACCCCATCGGAAGCAAGCACGATAAATTGGTCTTGGCTGGTTATATTTCGTTGTATGACTTCGGGGACTGAAATAAGCCCGAAATTTTTTATACAGTAATCGCCAAAGGCTCGTGACATGGCCAAGCCAGGCGATTCCTCGTTTGGCAGCCACACGCGGTGCACACCGGGTTCGTCTTCTAGGCAGAAGACGCGCCCGTTGCACTCAACTATGCGTTCCTCCTCCTCTGCACACAAAATTGGTATATATATAAACACACCCACATAATTAGAGGAGAAAGTTATTGTTGAATAGCTACTCACGAGGTAGATTCGGCTTGAAATCAACGGTAAGTTGTACGGGTATTAAGCTACCATCATCGTTAGCCGTGGCTAGCACTGCACGAGAATCTCCTACATTCGCTATGGCAAGATGATCACCCTGAAAATGTGTAATAATGAATTCAATGGTCTATGTTTGAGTTCATGCAAAAGTGTTATTATTCAAACAACCATTGAGATTGGTCACATTGTCATGGGAGATGTAAATGAGGATAACACAAAAGCCCAATGGAAGGAGCCCATCAACCCAATCCACATTGGGAATGAAACTTAACCACTACAAATGTTGTTACTTGGTTGGACCAAAGCATTATATGAGATGTAAATCAAGTAAATAAAGTGTGCTAGGTGACTCACATAAAAGCTGAGTAAGTACAAGGAGCACAATCCATGTTGGAACTAAAACTCCAAATAGGTGAAAACTTGAAGGGATCTTGAATTACCTGTCTAACAGCCGTCAAACCGGTGGTTCCACTATAAACCGAATCGATTTTCTGGTATTGTTGTAGATCTTGATCAACATCAGCACAAGTCTTTACGATAGAATGCTGCCATAGATCAAATCTATCAAGCTTCTTATCCGACTGCAAATCGATATCATCATCAAATGACCCATCGACAAGCATCTCTTGCCAATTACAAAGCAATGATGATGTCATCGAGTCACAAACTCGCTTCGCAACGTAATGGCCCCACGGGCCATGCCCATCAAAAACCCCACAGAACATCATGTCCTCCTGGCACCCAAACTCCTACATTCCAAAAGACACAAACATTTACGTTTTTTAATGATCCAAATTCCGTAAATTAAGATAAAATAAATTTTCCAAGGCTCAACACGAAAAGAAAAGTCAAAACATCCATATGTCTTATCTAACATGGTATTAGAGGCCGTGTCAAATGCCTCATAGACTCGACATGTCTCTAGAATAATTAAGGACTACATGTTTCTAGAAAATTCGAGATAAATAAACATAATTGAATTACCTCCCATACAATGCAACAATCTTGATTTACCCCCTTTTCGCCTTTTCTTGAGCAAACAGAAGCAAAATTATCTGATCCCTTCACGTTGAGAGTGCCGGATGATCTTAAAACCATCTCATTCTTCTTTGCATCTTTTGCCATGGCTTCCGCAGCTTCTTTACCGCCACGTTTTCTAGAACTGGTCCCTCTCTTGGAACTCGAGAATGTTCTCGCTAGACCATCTAACATGGACGAAAAACGGCCCATAATTCACTCCTAAAAATCACAAAAAGATCGATCTTTTGAGTTCAAGATTGAAAGAGAATTTGATAATATATAACTATATAAGTCACACATGGGTTGGCGATATTCCTTATGGTCTAGTTTTGTTTCATTATTCAAGAAAATGTCAGAACGAACATGAATCAAACTAACCCATGAACTTATAAAAAGGTAACTTTCTTTATATCCAAATCTGGAAAACACAAATAGAACTATGGATAACCTCATTATTCTACATTTTTGTTTACCCAAAGGATAAATTAAAAAACACTTCCGTTTTATAAGGAAAGCAACCAAACCGGAAAATAATATAAAGAATTAGTCGGAGAATATTTAGCATCCCGTTAGATTTCCTCGGGAATTGTCAGATTTGGTTTCATGAATCTAAAGAAGAAGTGGGTAGAAGTTTGATGAGAAAGACCTTGGTTTGATCGGGTGTGAAAGACGTTGAGATGATCGCCGGAAAGATGACCGGAATATGAGGGAAGTCCGGTGAGAGTGAAAACGAGTGAGGCAATCATATGGGTTTTGTTTGTGGCTTTTAAGATTTTTAAGTGGGTGAGGAGACTGGAAAAGACGATAGAGATGTATGCAAATGCAAATACAAATACAGTAAGTATGGTGGAGGCCAATGGGCCATAAGTGGGTGGTTTTTAACCGGAGCAAAGCCAAACTTTGTCAAGAGTAAATAGAACTACTTGTGTGTTCATAAAAGTGTAGGGCTTTAACTCAACCGAACCAACACAAATGAAACCTTATTTATGTTCGTTCGTTTAAGTTAGTTGAACAAACAAACAAATATGAACGGATAAATGAACGCATTTTTTTGTTCATGTTCATTCGTTTAACAAATTCTCATGTTCATGTTCATTCGTTTATGTTCGTAAATATGCTAAACGAACAAACATAAAAAAACACATTTGAACATATATGAACATAAACGAACATATAATATTGTAATGCAATTAAACACAGTTGAACATACATATACATAAAAGGAACTTAGAACAAATATAAACGAACGTTCACGAACATAATTAAATAAACGATACCATTGTTCACGTTCGTTCATTTAACTAAACGAACGAGAGTTTATGTTCATGTTCGCTATTTTATTGAATAAATGAACATAAATGAACTTCTCACCAAACTATCCACGAAAGATTCGTTAAACGGCAACCCTATACAAGGGGATTTTGGGGTGATGGTCACCTAGCTTTTACTTTTAGATTTTTTGAAAATGCCCGAAATAAAGAAAAAAGTTTCGTTCGACATACAGTAGCAGGAGTTTTTAGCTTTTATTTTAAACTAAAAAACTCACAATCTCAAAGCTACTTCAAGTAGCGTTTGTGAGCTTTTAACTTTTAATTTCTATATTATTTTATATTTCTAAAACTAACAGTTATTTTAGCCGAACACTTCTGCATAAAAATAAATTACAGCTACCAGCTTCCAGCTTTCACAAATACTTTTATCAAACATGTCTTACTTTTTTTTCTTTAACGACAAGACTCTTGTTAAAACCAACCAGGTTTAAGGGGCAAACAAAACTTATTATATAAACTAAGTTTATTTCACTTCATAGTACTAATGCAAGTGGTCTAATAGTGGATCTCATTTCTTATCGTGTCATGTACTCATGTTCGTATTATAAGTTCTATAGTACATTTAATAAAAATATGATATTATTCCAAAAATACTTTTGTCAAACATGTCTTACTTTTTTTCTTTAAACGACAAGACTCTTATTAAAACCAACCAGGTTTAAGGGGCAAACAAAACTTATTATATAAACTAACAGTTTATTTCAGTTCATAGTACTAATACTGTAATACAAGTGGTATAATAGTGGATCTCATTTCTTATCGTGTCATGTACTCATGTTGGTATTATAAGTTCTATAGTACATTTAATAAAAATATGATATTATTCAGGTTAACAAAAAGATATAATAATAAAAATTCTACGTACGTATTTTAACTTAAACTGAAATTAAGATCACCAAACCTTTCACAGGCGTGGAACATTCCCATGTCGTTATCCACTGCGCCGCCCCACATGTGAATTTTGGTGTCCATAATGACGTGTCGTCATTCATCACCATTTGATCCCATATTCCGTGTTGCTAACTCTCAACTCTCAAGGACACCGACATTGTCATTATATTTCCAGCACAAAAGTTTGACCTCAAGTCAAAATCGGTAATCAAATCATAGCTTTTGGTTTCAAATCAAAGTGTGAAACACTCTTAAGATCGCGTATCATTTCTTATATGAACATCTTATTGGTGTCTATTTTTGTGAAATACATAAACTTTTACATTATATACAGTCAAGAATGTTTAATATATATGTCTTGAATTGATAATACATTAAGCTTTCGTTTGATAATGTCAAACAAAATCTATGAATTAAATTCAAGCAAATGCATTAATTAATGATCATAATATACTTTATTGGTACGTTTATTGGAATGAAAGTTGATATTTTGATGTATATCTTGTATCGTATAATAACGAAAAGTTAGAAATGAAAGCAACAATACCATAATCAGCCATCAAATCAAAGATTAACGAAAGTTATGGTCTTTTCATGGGTTGCAAATAGTTTGGTAAACTAATTGGTTTGCCGGTTCAATTATTTTCTTTAAAGTGGCCTTTTAATTAAATCATGTTTACACTTTTAAAAAGACCAACATATCGTGTTTAATTGATGTAACACCTGAAAAATAAAATAAATAAAAGTGATGTATTATTCGTATACGTTGGTATGAGTTTGCAAATAATTGGGTTGAACCGGAAAAGAAAAAGTTATGAAAATAAATGGGAAAAATTAGCATCGTCAAAGTATACTTCTGCAAATACTAATTATGTCGAAATCGGGTTTAGGGTTATTGTGCTCATTGTCTATGTTTCATTGGTGGACAATTGAAGTGTCATTTTGATAACTCATAATGACATGTTCCACAAACGTACTAAATATATAAATATTGAATGTCATTTTGTGTGTCAACATGTTATCTACTATTTGTCTATTGTTGGTTACCACTAATGATAAGACAATTGATATATTACCAAAGCCCTCGTACCTGGTCATTTAATCTCTTTCTCCATTAACTTAGTTTGACCTCTCATCGATCTCTTTCATTTTGACAGAAGGGGAGGGGCAAATGTTCGCTTTTGTATAATCATTATTGAAGAATAATACATCACAATTTCATAGCAATTCCATAATTCAATGTATTAACCGGTTCAAGCATATGTTTTCTTACAAAATTTCAATTGTATTTTATTAGATAATGATTTAGTAGATAGATTTAATATTTATTGTATTTATATATATCCTTATTCAACTCCTCAATTATAGGAGTCTCTGTTGCAAATACCATGTATATAGTTATCCATCTCTCAATATAACGTCGGGGTGAATTCAACATATCCTTTCTATTGTTTACATGGTATCAGCCTTTCTCCTCTCCGATTTCTGATCTCCTGGGTTCCCATGGCTGCCATCGATGGCTCCTTTCCCATGAACACCTTATTACACATGATGACCATCAAACTCTCTTCTGGTAATTATCTCCTCTCCTGCTTCGAATCTTTACCTATCAATAATTATTAGGGTATATCGATGGCACTTCTCCTTCTCCATTGCCCACCATCACTGAAGATGACAAGACACTTCTTAATCTTGCTTTTGCTGCTTGGACTAAAATTGATCAACGCGCCATTATTCTATTGCATTCCTCCCTCACAGAAGAAGTCGCGGCCGAAGTTCTTGGTCTCTCAAGTGCTCGGAAAATCTGGTTAGCGCTCAAGACTTCCTATAGCAACTCCTCTGTTGAACGCATCTAATCCTTGCGTGATTCTCTTCGTCAACTTACCAAAGGAACATCATCAGTTCCTGATTACAGTCGCCGCTTCAAAGCCATATGTGACCAGCTAGCCGCTCAACAAATTGCATTGGTTCCTTTGTGGTCTCGGCCCTGTGTATGAAACTCTTTCTACTGCAATTCGTGCCACAAAGTCGGCACCTGCGTTTCATGATCTTCTTACACAAGGAAAGAAAGCCATGAACCATTTCTGCAATCTATACATGGAACTCCTACTCCTTCGGCTACTTTCCATGTTCTACTGCAATTCGTGCCACATTTCTGCAATCTATACATGAACCATTTCTGCAATCTTCTTATCGTGGTAACAATTCTTGTGGCATGGAATGTGGTCAAGGTCGGCGTCCTCCATACTATCAGCTTTGTCGAACAAATGGTCACTACGCATCTTCTTGTCGTAATCTTCACACTTATGCTAGTCAAGCTTCTTCACCGGATGAATCCTTATCAAAGGCTTTTCATGCTCAATGACACGTCACCACCAATAACCCTGATTGGCACGTCAATTCTGGGGCTACGCACCATATGACTCATGACAATTATTCTCTACATCACACGACACCTTATCAAGGTAACAGTCACGTTATGTTTGGAAATGGTAAAAAGCTTCCAATTACTTATACCAGTTTTTCTACTATTTCTAATACCATTCTATTACGTGATGTTCTACTCATACATAATCTAACGAAGAAATTATTATATGTTAGTAAGCTAACCCTGGATCATCCGGTTGATGTCCTTTTTTCTCAACCTTTTTTTTCCATTCAGGATTGGAAAACAAAACAAGTACTCGTTAAAGGATGCTGTAAAATGGACTTTATGTGCTCAAGAATGAACCCCGCGCCTTAGTTGCGACTTCTAAATTTTCCACTAGGGCCTCCTATGAGTTATGGCATGCCTGTTTAGGCCACGTTTCTTTTGATGTTATTTTCATTTTGAATAAATTAGGTGCTTTGTCTATTACTTCATTGTTACCAAAACCTTATATTTGCACACCATGTCAACTTGCCAAAGGCAAATGCTTATCTTTTGATCTTAATTATAAATGTTCCTCTCATCCTTTAGATTTGATACAATATGATTTATGGGGACCGACACCAGTTTGTTCTAAAGATGGTTATAGATATTATGTTGTATTTGTTGACGATTACTCAAGGTTTACATGGTTTTATCCACTCAAAACTAAAACTATTTTCTATTTCGTTCTACTCATCTTTATAAACATTGTTCAAACACAATGTTCTAGAAAGATAAAGGTATTTATTTCAAAGCGATAGGGGCACGAAGTGTGTGAATCACACGGTTCGTAAAATTCTTGAAGATAATGGTACTTTTCATCGGATTTCGTGTCTATACACGCCCTAACAAAATAGCTGTGCAGAATGAAAACATCAACATATTATAAAAACTGGGTTAGCCATGTTAGTTAACGCTAAAGTTCCTGCATGTTATTGGGTGGATGCATTTACTTCGGCAACTTTCATAATTAATCATTTGCCCACTCCGTTACTAAAACACAAGTCTCCGTTTCAGTTAATCTTCAATAATGCTCCAAAATATGCCAACTTCTGTATTTATGGTTGTCAGGTATTTCCTTATTTGCATGACTACTCCAACCACAAACTTGAACCTCGAATCATTTCATGTGTTTTTATTGGGTATAGTCTGCAACATAAAGGGTACCGGTGTCTTGATCCAACCACTTCTCGTATCTTTATCACTCGACATGCTCGCTTTAATAAGCAGATCTTTCCATTTAGTGGTTCACCTTTTGACACCAATATATCGTGGTAGGAACTTACTACATTTTTAGATGACATCCGAGTGTCCTTATCTTCCTCAGATGTGTCGACACCCAGAGCCAAGCCTACTAGTGATTCTCTCACTTCAGACCCATCTCTATGTACTCTTTGCAGGCACCTTGATGTTTCTTTTGATCCACCAAATGTTCTAGCTCCTTCATAGGAACACCTGGCCTGACCTCCTGTTTATCTTCCCGATCTTGCTCATGCATCATCCGACTCTCCTGTCTCCAATGTTCCACACTTGGAACCAACTATGGTTCCTCATACAGACTCTTCTTCCACCAAACAACCATCAGCCACCCCTACCTCAACGCATCCGATGATAACAAGGGCAAAGCTTGGAATCTTCAAACCTAAACATCAAGTCAATCTTACATCTCTAACCTCACATCCTCTTTATTGTTCTTTGACATCTGCAACAAACCTAGAGGATTTAAAATAGTAGCCAAAGATCTAAAATGGATGGCTGCCATGCATCAAGAACTAGAGGCCATACACCAAAATCACACGTGGACATTGGTTCCACGTCCACCTTCCACAAATATTGTCGAGTCTAAATGGGTCTATCAGATCAAATATCAATCAGACGGTACCATTGAACGATACAAAGCTCAGTTAGTGGCAAAAGGCTATACTCAAATTTCGAGTCTTGATTACTCTCTAACTTTTAGTCCAGTTGTCAAAGCATCTGCAGTCCAAATTATTTTATCTCTTGCCATTTTAAATAACTGGCAGTTGCATTAACTAGATGTCAAGAATTCCTTCTTGAATGGTGACTTAAATGAGACAATTTTATGGAGCAACCATCGAGTTTCATCAACCCTCAGTTTCCTCACCATGTGTGTAAATTATCCAAGGATTTATATGGCGTAAAACAAGTCCTACGTGCATGGTTTCACCGTTTAAGCACATTTCTTCTCTCCTACTGATTTACATGCAGCCATTATGACACGTCACTTTTTTTCTTCACTGAAAATTCTTGCATCCCGTACTTACTTGTGTATGTAGATGATCTTCTTCTTACGGGCGGGCAACAATGATACTGCCATTGCCACTTTTATCTTTGGTTTAAATCACGAGTTTTCCATCAAAGACCTCAAAGACCTCATAGCCCTCAACTATTTCTTGGGCCTTGAAGTTGCTTACACTGACATTGGTTTATTTCTCACCCAATTGGAATATGCTAGAGACATCCTTATCCGAGCCGACCTCTTGGATTCTAAACCGCTCAGTACACCTCTAGCTCCCCATGAATCCTTCACAACTGATGATGTGTGAGAACCCGGAAAATTATTAGCAATTAAGTTGTTATGACTTAAGTAATACTTAGTTTGTTATATTTTAATTTAGATAGTAGAAAGTTGTAAAAAGGGGACAATTTGGTCTTTTGACCCTACGAGTTACTTTTATGTAATAATTTTATGTTCTTGGGGTAAGATTGTAAGAAATAAAATCTTAATTGAAGTATTGAGAGTTTTGGGCCGATTATGAATAAAAAGAAACTAGGAGGGCTAAAATGTCATTTTGGCAAAATAGAGAGGTATATAAAGGAGGAAGTCTCTTCCTCCTTTTGATTAAATCACGAAGACAACTTCAGGGAGAAGAAAATGTGACAAGTTCTTGAAGGTTCTGAAGGGTTGAAGCAAGAATTGAAGAATCAAGTTTGGCTTTGTGATTCCCAAGCCATTTAAGGTTAGAATTCCATCTTTTTAACTTAGTTAACCCATTTTGAGTTGAGTTGAGTGGCTGAAAAACAAAATTCAGAGGTTTAGTGAGGTTTATTCTATGGTTCTAACCTCTAAATCGTGTTCCAATCATCAAAGGAACTCAACTCAACTATTAGAAGTGGTTTGAAATCCAGATTTTGATGATTGAGCTCATGAACCCTAGAATTTGGGTTTATGTAGATTGGTATGATTCTAATGTTTATTGGTGTGTAAGAGTTATATAAGAAGTTTAGAAATGTTCTTAATAATATGTTTGAGTTGTCATTTGATTCGGATTTGAGCTGGAACCAAACAGACCAAGGATCAAAAGTTGTGCAGAAAAATGAAGTTGGGTCTGTAGCGTCACACGACCCGTGTGGTTTAGCCTGGTATGCAATCCGAAGGTCTGTAGGTCCTACACGACACGTGTAGTCTTACACGACCCGTGTGGGGTCCATTTGAATACAATCCGAGAGCTTTAAGGGTTTACACGACCCGTGTAATCCCTACACAACCCGTGTGACCTGAAATTCCTAAAGTTCACCCTCTATTATTATACTTGTATGGTTGATCTTTAACTCCTAGTATGAGTTATTAAAGTGTGGAAACATAAAAAGATAGATTCATATCATAATACAAACGAATTGTATAGGTGCGGATCAAGCGATAGAGAAACAAGGAAAGGGAAAATAGGTGTTAAACACTTAGACATTCCTTACATGATCTAAGGTAAGTATGTGTATATTCTATGTGGTATATAGTAAATAGTCGCTTATTTTATTATGAAACTTATAAATGATTTTCCCAAGCTACAGTTTGGGATATGAACTTATGTAAGTGTTATGATGTTACTATATATGTTAATTGTGCTTGAAGTTGAGTTCATATATGATGAAAATAGAGTAGTTATGAGTTAAAGAGTTAAAGTAATGAAAAGAGTTGTCTGGACTAGGACCTTACCCACTTGAAGGGGGTTACAAGACTCATAAGACACTACTGGGATGGTACCTTCCTTCGCGAAGTAGTGATCTTAGCACGCCCTTATGGTTAGATTTGTTCTACTCCATGAAGGGAGATATATTGGCCTGCCTTTGTGGTTAGATTAGTTATATGTCATGAAGGGAGATGTAATTAGCATGCCCTTACAGATGGATTAGTTCCATTCTGTGAAGGGAGGATAAATATGGAAATTTTCCTGTATAGAAATGTAAAGCAGAAAGACTTGTTCATAGATAGTGATTAATTTGTAATGATAAGGAAGGATTCAGTTTTCTAGTTGCTTATTGTACTTCCTACTTGTCTTCACATTACCTAAAGACTTTATGTCTTACATGTATTTGTTTTGTGGAAATCTTGTGTACCCAGGTGAAGTAGATAAAGCATATAAGATTTTGGGAGAACTACAAGGCATCATTAGCAGGACCTTTACTTTGTTGGTATGTTTAAACTATGGTATTGTATATTAGTTGTATTAGCCCAAACAGTGTTTGAGTTGTATAACGGTTTTTGTTAAACCTCATTTTTGTAATGTAAACTTTGTAATTATGGTTACAAACTTTGTTTTTGAAAATTTGGGGTGTTACATGGTGTGCCTTATTCGGATCCTACGCCATATTGGTCCTTACTCGGAGCACTTCAATACTTGACAATCATTAGACCGAACATGTATTATGCAGTAAATCAACTCTCTCAATTTCTTCATGCTCCCACTCACGCTCACTTTCAGTCGGTCAAGTGAATACTCAGATATTTCCAAGGCACAATCTCCTTTGGTCTCACTTATAGTCGGCCCCACACAGCTTCTATCATTGGATATTCCCATGGTGATTGGGCCCGTTACCTAGAAACAAGACGCTCCATATATTGCTATTCGATTTTTCTTGGTGGAAACCTTGTGTCATGGAGTGCCAAGAAACAACCAACAGTCTCAAGCTCTAGTTGTGAATCTGAGTATAGAGCCATGGCAAACACAGCTGTAGAAATTGCCTGGATTACTCATCTTTTACAGGAGCTACATGCTTCACCACCAGATCGCCCTACTCTTCTTTGTGACAACAAGAGTGCTTTATTTATGACTCATTAGAAGTAAATTCCCCTCCTAAATCATGTCGAAAACATTTTATGACAGCAAAGTGTTGGGTCTTGATAATGAATTCACTATATGTGGTGAACAATTGTACATGTGCTTCATAAGGTAAACCCATGTATAACGAGTGCAATCATCAATGAAAGAAACATAATAATTGGATCCAGCTTTAGAGGCGACAGGGGATGGACCCCACACACCTGAATGCGCAATTTCAAAGGGAGCAACAGAACGAGTGACACTTTTATTAAACGGTAAAGCGGAAAATTTTCCAGTTTACAACCACAGCAGACAGAAATATCATCACATTTCAAAAGACCTAGCACATTAGTAGACACTAAAAACTGCAAACGAGACGTTGACACATGTCCTAAACGAGAATGCCAAAGATTAAAACAGAAGAGGAATGACTTAAGCGAAAAGACGAAAAATCAACACTAGAGGCAGCAACATGTAGCTGATCCAAGACATAAAGCTTCCCAAGTCTATGGCCTATCCCAATCACCCTCCGAGACTGAATGTCATGTACACAACAGAGCAAATTAGAAAATAAGACCCAACAACCAGACTCATACAATTGATTGGCCAAGGCAAGATTCAAAGAAAGTGTGGGAATATAATAGAATTTATCAAAGATATATATGGAGAGACAATAAAACCAACACCCTCTACTGACATTGGTGTAGCACTAGCAGACATCGGCAGAAACAGGTGAACGAGGTGATAATGAAGAAAAGGATGACAAATGTGGTGACATATGATGAGATGCACCAGAATCCAATATCTACAAGGATGAAGGAATACATGAAGTATTGGATGAAGACATACCTGAATGAGATATGGATGCTGACAAGGCAGTCAGATTGGTAGCAATAAATTGTCTAAACTGCTCAATAATCTGAGGATCCAAGGCTGATGGTGGTGTAAAATTTGTAGCAATCTCTATCGAAGGTTCAACAGCAGCAGCAGCGTACTGTGGTGGCCAAAAAGGAGGAAATGAGGGACGTGACTGAAACTGTCTAGAAGGCCTATTCTGCTGTGGAGGCTGAAATTATGCAAGTGGTCTGGTTTGTTGTTGTTGATTTCATTTGCTTAACAACAATGGACACTGAGACTTCTAATGGTTTTTCTTCTTATAGAAGACACACTCATCAAATGCAACTCTGGGGTGATTCTCGTTTGAAGTTTGAGGTCGTTGGGGAACAACAAAGACAACAGGAGTGGCGGCTGTCTTGGGACCTTTGTTAGGTTAGGATTTGATACGAATCTCTTCAGCAATTAACTCATGAACAACCGAATCAACTATGGGTAGAGGTGTGTGATGCAAAATTGATCCACGCAAGGCTTCAAAATCCGAATGTAAGGCCATCAAAAACTGAACGAAGCATTGCTCTTCCCTTTATCAATATAAGGCTTTAAGGCCTTCAGATCAGCAGGTTCGATAAGTGCTAACTGATCCCACAAATCAGACATAGAGTCATAGTATTCTTGAATGCTGAGACTATTCTGTTAGAGGGCTCGAATATCAAACTCTAACTGATACAACTTTGCAAAATATTGGGTATACAGCCTATCCAAGTGATCCCAAACTTCCTTTGCAGTGTCATACTTTGCCAACAAAGTACCAATAGACTGTATAACAAAATTGTTAATCCAACTGATAATCTTGGAGTTACCAGTCTCCCACGAATCTAATAGGGTCGCATAACCTTCAACCCCTGCTCTAGGTTTCCCCTTTGTTCCTGTTATAATCCCCCACATATTCTTCCTATGCAAAAAATTCTTCATAACATAACTCCAATAGGCATAGTTTTTACCATCGAGTTGAGTACTAATAGACTGAAGAGAATCATCTCTTGGAACCATATTTCCAATAACATATACGAATCAACAAAGAAACGAAATAGCAGGAGAGACCAACCAATCAATCTGAAAACCCACGAAAACATAAACGATCGAAACCCTCGAAAATGACCAAATCTAACAAATCAAAACAAACTGAACACAGAAACAAGCAAGAACGGCTAGGGTTTCATATTATGAACAAACGACCGAATAGCTCTGATACCATGTAAACTAACAAACTGATAGACAAAAGAACGGCTAGGTTTTCATATTATTATAAAATGAAAATACAAATACAATGAAAGGAAAAGACAAAATATATAGGAAAGTAATTGGTTTAAATCTAGCAAAAATTGGCTAAACATAAAGCCCAAACTAGAGGAGCTTAAATCAACTTATTTGGCTATTAGATCGATGTTCGTATATAACATCGAGGGACTTTTAATCATTTGTTTGAAAACTTTAAGTTTGGTGGATTTGGAGGCTAATCATTTCTTTCTTTTTTCTTCTTGTCACTTGATCATTGTCTACGCATCAAATAATGAAAAGGTCAATAATATTTTGGATGTCTCCCATTAACCATTATACGATCCATGTATGGAGATAAATCATAATATTGCAGAGTAAAAGGTGCAATATGTATAGTTCATTAATATGGAACATCGTTTATGTATTATCACTTTATTAGCATTGTGACTAGCATACTAAACTTATTCATCAAATTTTATTTTAAACATACATATCATCTGGCAATATAAAAACTATATGTTGTTTGGTTAAAAGTTATATATATAAAGTTATATATATATATATATATATATATATATATATATATATATATATATATATATATATATATATATATATATATATATACTCAAATAAGAAATAAAATTATGATAATAAAATAAAAAAAATTTATTTACTTGTTTCTTCGACGTACAACTAAAATAAATCATTAGATGAATCAATATATTAAATTGAATTATAATAAGTTTTAACATTTAGGGGGGGGGAGGAAATAGAAGATTTTATATATGAGAACTACTGTCATTTTTAAAATATTATATTAATCAAGACCGTGAATATATATATATATATATATATATATATATATATATATATATATATATATATATATATATATATATATATATATATATATATATATATATATATATATATATATATATATAATCACAATGATTCCGATGTCACTGCTCCTTGCCCTTTTAAGCATGCCAAGGATATATATTTAATAGGGAAAATGACTTTTATATATATATATATATATATATATATATATATATATATATATATATATATATATATATATATATATATATATATATATGATCACAATGATATATGTATTATCAGTGGCATTTTCCCTATTAAATATATATCCTTGGCATGCTTAAAAGGGCAAGGAGCAGTGGCATCGGAATCATTGTGAATATATATATATATATATATATATATATATATATATATATATATATATATATATATATATATATATATATATATATATATATATATATTTAGGGGGGAGGAAATAGAAGATTTTATATATGAGAACTACTGTCATTTTTAAAATATTATATTAATCAAGACCGTGAATATATATATATATATATATATATATATATATATATATATATATATATATATATATATATATATATATATATATATATATATATATATATATATATATATATTCACGGTCTTGATTAATATAATATTTTAAAAATGACAGTAGTTCTCATATATAAAATCTTCTATTCCCCCCCCCCCCCTAAATGTTAAAACTTATTATAATTCAATTTAATATATTGATTCATCTAATGATTTATTTTAGTTGTTCGTCGAAGAAACAAGTAAATAAATTTTTTTTATTTTATTATCATAATTTTATTTCTTATTTGAGTATATATATATATATATATATATATATATATATATATATATATATATATATATATATATATATATATATATATATATATATATATATATATATATATATATATATATATATAGCGAAAGTGTAATTCCGTATTTTTTTGAATAAAAAACTATATTAACTAAAATTGTATTTAATGTAGGTTAAAAACTACAATGACCAAAATTTTAATTATTCTATCTTAAAACTATATTGACTTAAGTTGTAATCAATGTTAAAAACTACAGGAACCAAAACTTTATTTATTGAAATTTAAAATTACAGCAACCAAAACTGTGATTAAAGCAAATTTAAAAATGTTGAGATTAAAACTGTAGTTTTCCTAAATTAAAATTTACAAGGACGAATATGGTAATTAATATAATTAAAAACTATAAGGATCAAAACTTTAATTATGCAAATTAAAATGTACAAGGACTAAAACTGTAAGTTATCCTAAATTAAAAACTACAAAGACCAAAACTTTAATTATTATAAAGTTTAAATTATAGGGACTGAAATCATAATTATTGAATATAAAAGTACAGAGATTAAAATTACAATTAACTAATTTTAGGTCTTAAGTAAGAATGTTGCAATTCTTCTAAATTTTATGGTTAATTAGCCTAAATCGGCAACAATTATATATAACTAGGCAAATGCTCATGCGTTGCACAGAAAAATATTATGTAGTCAAAATATTAATAGATATATATATATATATATATATATATATATATATATATATATATATATATATATATATATATATATATATATATATATATATATATATATATATATAGTAAAAAATGCTTAATTTATAGTCATTAACTATGAAATAATTATTCTAATACTAAAACAAAAATTTGACGTAATTTATTGATATTATCTTTAACTATAAGATAAAAAAATAAATTTATTAGAAAGTTGAAAATAAATAATTTCAAAGTAGTTATACTAATATAATCCAATTAACGAAATAATATTCAAATTATTATGTTTCAAAATAAATATTTAATTTATTTTGCATCATAATCATGTATCTATAAATAATAACTACAAATAAGATATAAATAAAAACACAAATATACTATATCATTAGAGAATATCATCTCCAATCTCAGTATATCATTTTTAAGTTTAAGATTGACTGCACTTAAGTTTATTTATTATGTCATCACAATAGTAAAGTCCCTGGTTGAAATGGAGTCTTTTCATGTTGTTATATTAAATCACATATCTAATGTAAATAAACTACTTCCAGTGAATATTTATTTTAATGTCGAAACTCTCTAACTTCTAATTAATCTTATCATTAAACTACTGTAATTCAAGTTGTATTTTTAACTTATGATAGTTATTTGATATTTATGATACTTAAAATGATAAAAAAAACATCATATATTTTTTCAACTTCAATTAAATTGGTTCTTGAATATTGATACAACAATTATTAATTTTAAAATACTAATTTTTTGTATTAAATTTAACTAAAAATCTTTCATCAATTGGTGAATTAAATATAATGTGTTAAAAAGGCTTCTGACTCGGAGTACTTAAATAGACAAAAAGGTTTCTTATAACAAAATATTCATGAATTATTATTTAAAACGACTATATACCACAGTTTTAAAAAACATTAATTAGTTTAAATACAAAAAAATAATATACATATTGATGAAACTATATTTTGATAGGATAGACATCTAAGAGAATAGTTGTTACCCAAACCCAATAATCGCTAATATTAACTTATGACTAAGTTTCAGACCGTCATGTACCAGTTCAACTAATTTTACACATTACATATCTAATAAAATTAAAAACATATTTTTATGGTCAACACATAAACAACTAAATACTAATGTTTAACTAAAATAAACTACCTTAATTAATATGATAATATCTAACTTTGTCATAATATTTACGATTACAAATTAATGATAATGTTTGTATTGATTTAATAAGCTAACTAAAAATATGTTTTTACGTATATTTAATTTAAAAATCACATATACAATAAAATTAAAATCATGTTTAATCGACAACTTTAAACAATTCAAAACTAATGTTTATTTAAACTTAGTTACCATGATTCATGTGATAATATCATTATAATATATAACTTTATTGTAATATTTATGATTATAAACTAATGTTCACATTATTATTCAAAAGAATTTAAAAAAGCATAAGAGATTTAAATAAATTTGATTGAAGAAAAAATACCTCTATTAATATATATATATATATATATATATATATATATATATATATATATATATATATATATATATATATTTATATATATATATATATATATATATATATATATATATATATATATATATATATATATATATATATATAATCAGGATCGGGTGAGGACTCCAATTTCGGTGAGGACTGTGAAGACAAATCTGGACCTCTAATCTTGAAAACTGGGTGGCTAAGATTCATTGTGAAAAAATTGACATATCTTAAAAGCTTGGGGGCAAGTTGTCTAAAAATTAAAACTAGTAGGTGGGTAATACAAATTAAGAAGGGTAATATAGTAATCTGATCGAGTACCCCACCCCATTGCGACACTTGTCACAATCTCGTTTGCTGGGTTTTTTTATTCCACCAACTTAGTTTTTGGGTCATAACTTTTTTTTTCTTTGTAAACAAAAATCTGAAAAAACCAAAGTTCTTAAAATTTAATTTTCTATAAAACAAGCACCATCATGAAAATTTGAAAAAAAAAATATTTTTTATTTTTTATTTTTATAAAAAATCAGAAAAATAAAAAAATTCTCCAAAAATTATGAAAATTTAAAGGGACATTGTAGACATTATATTAATAAGTTTGCAAAAAGATTTTTTGAAAAAATGTTTTTAAGTGTTCGTTTTTATATTTTTAAGTAAAAAACCCATCAAAATATCAAAAAACATACATGATCCAAAAATATTAAGAACCAAAATATGTTTAATGATTCAAACTGTTATAAACTAATTATTTTATGAATCGAAACTTAACAAAATAGCAAAAAAAAATACATGATCCAAAAATATTAAAACCAAAATATGTTTTATGTACCAAAACTTATGATCCAAGATTCAAAATTAATTATGATCCAAGATCCAAAACGAGTTATGATGCAAAACGAGATATGATGCAAAACTATTTTTAAACGACAAGCGTAACACACAAAAAAAAGAACTGAAAAAAAAACGAAAAAAGTAAAAAAACTGAAAAAAAAACGAAAAATAATTTTTAAAACAATAAAAAACGAAATAAAAATAAAAAAACTCGGCTAAATTATGTTGTACAGACGTGAGTAACATGTGATTATATCCTCGAGTCCGTATTACGTTCCATGGACGAGCGCCGCATGGGATTACGTCAAATCCAATAATTACGTTTGACGTTATTGCCCTTAAGGAAATGAGTGGACGAGAATTGTCCTCGCAGTCCTCACCCAAATTGAAGTCCTCACCGGATCCGGACCCTATATATATATATATATATATATATAATTGTAAAATGCATTTACATATTAGCAAACTCCATTTCTTAGAAGCTAATTATAATATATGATTTAATAAATATTTTGTAAAAACTATTCAATTCGATCAAATTTAAGTATTAATTATATTTCCATTAGAAATGTAAGAACAAAATTCATGATAGTCTTTATTAAATATACACATAGTTTAGGTAATTCTAAAATATAGTTAGATAAAGCATTATAAAAATAAAATTGGAAAGTCATTGGAAAAGTGAAAAGACATGGAAGTTTCAAATCAATGTGGTTATAGAACGAGAATTCTGCAAACCAAAAAAACAGTAAAATTGGAATACATTATTTAATGTGGTTCACGCAGTCTGTCTAATTTATCTAATCCACAC
The DNA here is from genome assembly GCA_023525715.1 of Cichorium intybus. Taxonomy (NCBI): domain Eukaryota; kingdom Viridiplantae; phylum Streptophyta; class Magnoliopsida; order Asterales; family Asteraceae; genus Cichorium; species Cichorium intybus. The sequence goes on from CM042012.1 coordinate 102,759,809, forward strand.
GCGAACGAGAAAGAGTGTGTAACACCCTAATTTTTTCTTAAACAAAACATTAAATAAAGCTAAATTATATTCTGGACAACAAAAACTTTAAAAAAAAAAATAAAGGCATTTCAAAATATTTATTTAAAATGTATCAGAGTGCTAAGTGTTACCAAAATATAAAATTCATAAAACAATAAAAGCAGAAGACTTTAAAATCAAAACACAAATCTTGCAGGAGCGTGAGGCTGTCACGTCGTGTTCTTACTAGAAGGGTTAATAACATAAAAACGCTATAATTTGGCCAAAATTCTGGTTTAACCACTATATTTCTTTTTGTTCCATAAAAACCACTTATACTTTCAAAAGTTTCCATAGTGATCACTATCCGTTTTATTTTATAACTTTTAAGGATTGTTTTCATCGAAGGATTATATGAAAAGTTTTATATCGACATTTGAAGCAAATATTGGAACTTCATTGCAGTGAAAATTATACATAAAGTTGTCTACATGTGAATTTAGGTCTTCGTAATAACAGCTCTTCAGCCACGTTGTAAATATGTAGGGTGTTCAAGTGAATCCACTAAATTTTGAATGCAACGAGGGTAATGAGTGTTCTGAGTTGACAACATACAATCATGACTTTAATTTGTTATAGTGGTGGCAATGGATCTTTTTGAAAATATGAGTGATTTTTATGATCTATTTTTCAAAGTATGAGTGGTTTTTATATAACAAAAAATATATAGTTCTTAAACCGAATTTTGGCCATTAGCCCTTAAAAATACCCCTTTAAACCAGAAAATATTAAACAACATGTAAGCTAGAAGTCTAGTGAGCAGACAATCTACACATAAATAACATAACACGTAGCATGCAACAAGTAATGTTCCTCACAAAGAGGATAGGTAACATTCATCCTCACACAGAGAACTTAAAACTTTCCTCTGCCTCACAATTGGGTATTGTACGACCTTACCCCACAAAGAGGTATACTAAAAGTTTGTCGTGCATCACAAAGAGGTAGTAGCATATAATAACATACAAGCAACATACACACGTAGGCATATAATGACATGTAACTGTGAAACTCACCTAATATAACTGAATAGCTAGCAACAATCTATATGCCAATATATCAAAGATATCATGTAACAACCAACTTACATTATCAATAGTCACTACTTATACCATATTTCAACTCTTTTACTTATTCTTTTAGAAAGATTATTATGCATCATTAAAATAAACTCTTTTAGTTTTCTAAGGGTATAAGTTCCATACTCTTAGGATTGTTGGTTGATTTTCGACAAAAATTAACAAGTTAACTGTTAAAATATGTCAAATTTCTAGAGGATGTTGCAAAGACTATAACTTTCATTTTACATAGTGTTGGAACCAAGTTTAAGGCCTTTGAGTAGATGATACTAGACATCCATAAGAATATACAGGTCCTGATCTCATTTGATTTGGGATTTTCCAGAATAAATTATGAGTTTTATAAGTTAAGTATCTAAATTTGTCGGTATCCTGAACCAGGATCTAAATATGGTAACCTTCATCCAACTTGAGATAGTAATCAGGTCATACACATTTGATGGAAGAAACTAGACTCCCGTAACAAACTACAAGCCTCGATCTTTCCCTCAAATGATTTTTGAGGAATTTTTGTTGATTTACACAAGATAGTGACCGATTTCATGAAATCATATCATTCTCTATGTTTAAGTTTCTTTTTAACCTAAGCTCCTAATACTTATTAATTAAGCACTTAACCCATTATTTTTAGTGAAATACGGGTTTATAAAAAAGGGTGTAAAATGTCTAATAAAATCCTCTTAATAGATTAAGACCAAGGTTAATTTACATCCTTTTTCCAATCGGCATCAGCTCCCACTGCTGCAGCTGTGCCTACCGTCTTTCTTGTGGAGAAATTCGCCTTGGAGCCATTACTTAACTGTTCCAAAAACTGCCAAGCCTGCTCCGGGTCTTGCATCATAATAGTGCCACTAGATGATGCGTTGATCATGGCTTGGTTCGTCTCACTTGCTCCTTCAAAGAATACCTTGACCAGTTGCCACTTTGGAATATCGTGATGAGGGCACGACCTCATCAACTCCTTTAGACGATCCCATGCTTCATGAAAAGCTTCTCCAGGCTTCTACTGGAAATCCTAAATAGCCCTCTTGATTTCTGTCGTCTTGCTTGTCGGATAAAACTCTTGTAAGAACTTAGCTTTTAGTTGGTCCCATGTAGTGATGCTATTCGATGGCAGAGACGTGAACCAATATTTGGCTTTGTCTTTCAGAGTAAATGGGAACAATCTTAATCTAAAAATGTTCTTATTGGTATTCCTAGGGGTGTTAGCGTTGGCTATTGCTATAAACTCATACAAGTGATTGTATAGGTCATCTTATTTGTATCCCCTAAATTCCGGTAATATTCCTAACAACTGAGGCCTAATTTCTACTTGTGATTCTATATTTTATGGAATGTAAATGGGCGATGAGTCATCGTACTCCCGTGGCTAGAAGTCTGATGCAATCTCTGAGTCAAAACGCAAAGGGGATAATTGCTCACCCCTACGGGTACGCATGCACTAGTGCAACACGCCCGAGAAATCAAAAGCAAAATTACTAACTAACTGAAATCTCAATACTAAAACACAAAATCAGAAACTAAAAAGTCCTACAGATCACCTATTCTCAAGCTCACAACTCCCCGGTAGCGGCGCCAAAATTTGACTCGCCTAGGTCGTCGTATGGTCAAAAATAAGAAAATACCTAACACACACTAGTATAGTGGTAGTCAGGGTCGATCTGCAGGAGTTACGTGGTCGAGACAGGTGACAGATTACCAACTGCAGTGTCACGCTACAGTCAGAAGATCTAGTTCCTAACTTTTGCCAAACAATCCCAAAAATCATAAATTCCAATAATTCCAAACAAACATCCACTAAACTAAAGTCCAAACCAACAACTAATCCTAATTGGTTACTGAAATCAGAATTAAAATTCAGAACAATCAAGATTAAATCAACATCCAATCACAAGCAAACATCCAAAAATTCATTTCAAAGCATAAAATACCGAAAAGAAGCAATTACCAATAACCGAATGATTCATTAACCAAAAACTCAGATCCCACTACTAGAAAATGTCTGAATAGCTACGGAAGTTTGCTACGGAAGTCGTATCCGTAGCTATTCTACTACGGAATATGTCACGGAATGACATTTTGTAGCAATTTTGCTATGGAATTTGCTACGGAATTGCACTCCGTCGCTAAAACCTGAACAACTACGGAATTTAGCTACAAGAATAGAATCCATAGCTATTTGTCTACGGAATTTTCTATGGAATGAAAATCTGTAGCAGTGTTGCTGCGGAATTTGCTACGGTATTAAACTCCGTAGCTAAAATATAAATAGCTACGGAATTTTGCTACAGAACCATAATCTGTAGCTTGCTTGCTACGGAATTTGCTACGGGATCGCAATCTGTAGCTATTTTTTTTACAGAATTTACTACGGGCCTATGATTGTAGCTATTTTGCTACAGAATTTGCGACGTCTTTAAATTCCGAAGCTATTTTTCTATGGAATTTGCTATGGAATTCATATCCATAGCTATTTTGCTTCGAAATTTGTTACGGATCAACATCTGTAGCTATTTTGCTACAAAATTTACTATGGAATCGAATTATGTAGCTAATTTGCTATAAAATTAGTTACGGAATCGTATATATGACTATTTTGAAATAGAATTTAATATTTTTTGAGTTTCACATAAGCAGTCTCAAGGTCAAGTAATTAAGGACTCTGATTTGCTCAAACTTGTATAAGTTTCACATATGCAGTTCCTTGTTTGATGTTTCTTTATGCTTAGATATTTGTTTTATGTTTTTTTTGTCCATCGGATATGCGTCCCTGGAGTTTGAGGAATTATAGATCATTAAGTTCGTTTTCTAGACTTTTTCTGGAGTTTTGGGTGGGAAACGCATTGGGCGTGCATGTCTATGAAGTCCTCATTTTTATGGATATTTAGACTCAATGGATAGTTTCTAGAAAACCATGACTTAACAGATTAAGAGCTTAATAAGAATGCTGATATATTCAGGGATAGTGTCCCTAACACCAAGGGATAGTGACACTACCCCTAGAGGGAACCCGTTTATGATAGCCCCCCCTTAGTGACACTATGGGTCATAGATTGTGATGCAATGTGCGTGCGACTTTGACCGTTGACTAGTTTTGACTTTTGGTCAAACTTTGATGGGTTTAAGATGAGGACTAAATGATTGACCTTTAGTTGTTTTGGGTCACTGACTTATGCCTAATGATGAATTAGGAGGTTTGTGTTGCTGATTCTTCAAGAATCCGGTGTTATGTTTCTACATCGTGATAAACTTAGTTTAAAAGGTTTTGGGGTTCAAGGGCCTGTTTTGAACAATATGGAATTTAGGAGGGGTAACTTGGCTTTCTCCAAACAGCTACATTTTGATCGGAGGGGATAAGAATGGTGAGATCGAGTCTCACTCACCCCTCCCGCACGTCTCGCAGCCCCAGTACCCTTTCCCTCCTGATGTTTTTCCGTTCGTATAGTGGTACCGAGAGAGAAAGAGAAAAAAAGAGTGCGATCGAGAGCAACAGGAGAAACCGAGTGGGAGAAAGCTTTGGAAGGAGTCGCCGGAAAAGGTTAAGTTGGTGTAGTTGTCGAAGCTTGGGGAGTAGCCAGAAAACTAAACTGAAGCAGAGTCGACGAGGGGCAGAAGGTAAGTCACGACTTCCTTTTTCTATTCCCTGTTTTCTGGTTGTTCCCGTTTTTCTTTCTTTCTTGTGATCATCACCATCGCCGGCAGCCAAGGCTGCCGGCTGACCATCCGTGTACCACCGTCAGGCACCATAGTGTGATGGTGCTCTTAGGTTGTTTAATCCATCCTGTTACCCTATTATAACCCCATTATATTACTTTTCCTTTTCCAAGTTTGATAATTGGTGTTTTTTCCCCACCACCTTTGGACCGTTGGATAGCCACCCTTCACCACTGCGGGACCACCACCGTATGGTGGTTGGGGATGGTCGTTCTTACACTATAGTAGCTTTCTGACGTAAGCCTTAAAGTTCTATATTATTATTTTTTGTTTCTTTTTGCTTGTTCTTGTTTAGCGTCGTCGCCATGTCGCCATGGCCGCTGGCCGACCACCACACAGCCGCCACCGAACTGCCTTCGTGTGTAGGTTTTGTTGGAGCTTATTACTACAAGTTTTGGAATACTGCTTATTAACTTGGATCTTATTACTCCACGAGATACAAATCTTCGAACAACATCTCAAGTTAAAGATCTAGAAACTAGAGGAAACGATAGAACAACAATAGATGGACTTGAAGGATATGAAATGCATGGTGAACAATTTGAGAAGCTTGATCGAAAAGTAATACGTTGTTTTAATTGGTTGTTGGTTTATTGTTTTCTAGATATTATTTGATTAGTTTGATTGTTGTTTTGAACCATATATAACAACATTGGATAATGCAACTTTTTTTATTACGAATTATATAATTTCTTTTATTTTATATTGCATTTTCTTAATGTTTGATTTTGTTAGAAGATTGTTTGTAAAAAATATTTGTACGTATTTTGCTACAAAATTTTATATTGTCATTTTTTGCTACAAAACTAACTCATAGTTCATTTGTTATGGATTTTGCTACAAGTTTATATATACTTCAATGTTGCAAATGTCGCTAAGCGTTATCAGGTCGGTCAACTAGCGAGTATGCGGTTTAGGCGGGAAGTACTCGGATATATATATATATATATATATATATATATATATATATATATATATATATATATATATATATATATATTCTAAATTATATATAAAACGTAATAACGTATGTGTATTAAACCGTGAGTTTAACTTTTCCAAATGTTTGAATCATTTATATATTTTAAAATGAGAGTCGCAATTTTCAATTGTTTTGAGAATATATGTTAGATTGTTTTAGGATGTTATAAGTAATAAAAATAGGGTGGTCTTCAAAGTTTATAATTAAATTCCATCTCATCCCACATCGATGGTGGGATTAAAAAAAAGGGTGGCCCTCTCCTTATAAAAGGGAATTCTTGTGAAGGACCATGCACCGGCTCTTTGATGCGCCTCATGTGGTGTGTCCAAAGGAATGCCGATTTAGTTCAAATTTGTACAATTGGCTTGTTTAAGTCTTTTATTTAGTTAAAATATTTAGCGTGTACGTTTCTTGGGCATGATCTTGTCCGACTTGGCCTTTAAACAACCGAGTTGGATTATGGTTGACTGTGTTTTGAAAATTTCCCATTTTTTGGCCGAGTTTTCAAAACTTGACTCGGCAATCGGCTGAGTTTGAGTAACTCGCTGTGTAATGGGCCGAGTGCTCGAGTTTTGCAACGTTGATAATTGGTCCGTACTGAAATTGTTACGCAATTGGTCCAATAGTGAATTTGCTACAAAATATTAGTTACAAAATTAGTTTGTTGTGAATTTGCTAAGAAATATTCGTTACAGAATTAGTCCGTCGTGAACTTGCTACGGAATTGCTACGAGTTAATTCGTAGTTAATTTGCTATGGACTTGCTACGGAAAAAACTTGTAGCTATTTTCCTACGGATTTGCTACGCATTAAGTCCGTGACTAATTTGTTACGAATAATTCTGTAGCAAATCCCGTAGTAAAAGTGCTACGGATTCCGTAACGAACATTTAGCTACGAGGATTTTCACCACGGATTAGTTCCGTAGCAAATTCCGTAGCCATTCATGTTTAGCTACGGAATATCATGCTTTTGCTACGGAATCTTTCCGTAGCTATTTCACATTTTTCTTGTAGTGTCCCAAAAGGTCCAAAACAGTAACCAAAGTATCCAAAACAGAAACTAAGACTAAGTATCAATGGTTGTCACACCTAAAGACACTAGCTAATTACTACTAACTATGAAACTAATTGAAAATTAAAGAGAAAAACATAAAAATACCAAATGATGGTTCCTGAAGCTAAAACTCGGAGTCAAAGAGCCTTGGGAGTCGATTTTATGCCAAGCCTTTGCTGATTGTTTCGACCTAAGACCCTTTATTTATAGTTGCAAAAAATCACGAGGCCGCGCCGCGCATAAGTGAATCCCGCGGCGCGTGTGCGGGTTTATCCCCGTTTTATCGGCATTTGAATTTTCTCCACCGCCTCAACACCGCGTCGCGCCTTTGATAATCCCACGACATGCGTGCGAATCCGCCTGATATTGCCTTGATCTTCAAACTTCTTCCAAATTGTACGCTTTTGGTCCCTGTTTTCATTATTTCTTTCCAAACAAGTACTGGCACGAAAAGTGAGAATACCACGAGATATATGATATAAATTCATTAAGAATAGGGCTCAACAACGACTAAAATATTTGATATTACTAGGCGTTGTCAATCGTAACTTCAAATGAGATGACCCACGTATTTCTAGAAACTAGACTCAATTTTCTACAACTTCTATATTTGGTGGTTTTCTCTAATTCTGCTTCTACTTTTCACAAAACAGTTTGCAAATCCGAAAGACATTTGTGGCCTTCTCGGTTGCACAACAACGGGAAAAAAACAAGCAAGAAACAGGTAGTTTGCGATAATTTAAGTCTGAATCATGGTTCTAAGCAACTAATAATGTTCAATACTACTTCTAACCAAAAGGATGATGTCTGGGACAAACCAGATGGTTCCGAAACGCAAAGATACAAGGAATCGTCCGGTTTAGAGCTTTTGGGCATATGCCTATCCGGGGGAAATACTAGCAAGCATAGGGCTAATATAACTGTCTTTTGACATTAAAGGGGTAAATTTAGAAGCAAAAGAAAGCTTTTTTGGGATTCGATCACATAAACACGTAAACACATGCAGCGGAAGACTAACAAGATCAAATCACAGATTATCCATGAAGAAAGTTTAGGATCATGCAGTTCATATCAGTTACAGCTACTTCAAAACTTAAACAAAATATACCTCAATGGATCTCCTTAACTTGATTCTGGTTGACAGCATCTTGCATTGGATGAACAAGACATAAAGTAGAATCCCTCTAGTGGCTCATACCCAGGACCTCCAGAAAACCAGACAGATCAGAACTTCCACTTGGGAAGGAGGAAGAAATCTCAAACCCTAGAGAGGGATGAGAATTTCACAGAAATGGGAGGGAGGAGTGGAGTTGGCGGCTCCTTTAAGGTGAGGGATGATTTAGGGTTGAACCCAAAGGCCTTTATTTATAGTGCAAGGGCTCCTAAGGTTTCAAACTTAGGAGCCTTTTGGCGGCCGCATCCCCTAGACTTGTTTAATAAATTACAATCCAACCCCTTTAATTGATTCTAATATAATTCTAAATTAATTTATCAATTAATCTATTGATCTAGTTTCTAATTAATTTATTTCTCAATAAATTAATAAACTAATCATCCTTTCTTTAATTCATTTTGACTCTGTCTTTTTTTCTGGGTCATGAGGGCAACCCAAAAGGACTTCTGCCATTATTAGAAATATTACCACAAGTTGATGATCTTAGTCATTATTCCAACAAGCTTATCTAAGATTGTGTATATGACCCACAGTCTCGGAGGGTGATTGGGATTGGTCGTAGACTTAGGAAGCTTTATCTTTTGGAGCAACTCTACGTTTCTGATGTTGGTGCATCTGGTTTGGATTTGTCTTCTTTTTGTTTAGTCATTTGTCTTCCGATTTTTACCTTTGGCATTCTCGTTTGGGACATGTATACATGATATTTCTGATTACTATCGTTGTAAACCAGCAAATTTTTCTACTTTACCGTTTCATAAAAGTGTCATTCGTTCTTTGTTCTCCCTTTGATCCTGTGTATTAAGATGTGTGGGGTCCATCCCTATTATCCTCTAAAGGAGGCTCTAGATATTATGTTTCATTCATAGATGATTACACTTGTTATACATGGGTTTACCTTATGAAGCACAAATCTGGTTTTTTTCACCAAATATAGCAATTTCAGAGTCGTTGTCAAAACCCAACATGATGCTATCATAAAATACTTCTGGTGACATTTAGGAGGGGAGTATACATCTAATGATTTGACTCTGTTACTGGCATCTAATAGAGTAATGGTATTGTGCAACAGTCATCATGTACTGATACCTCAGCAGAATGGTGTAGTAGAAAGGAAACATCAACATCTTGTAAAAACTACATGATCTTTGTTATTAGCCTTTACAGTTTCCAGTGCCTTTTGGGGAGAAGCTCTTTTGACCGCTGCTTATATGATTAATTGCATCCCACTACGCAAATATTCAAACCTCGCAGTCGGACTCCAAAAAAATTGCAAAGAATTTATAAATATCAATCGAAATTGTTTCTTCTTTCAAATGCCTGTTTAAGCTTAGTTTGACTCAAAGACAAATATTTCTTCGGTTTTTTGGTGATTATCTATTCGTGGAATAAGTGATGATCTGATGGTTCTTACTCAGGGAATCTTTGGGTTCGGTCTGTTTAGGGGCCCAGCTAGGTGCCAAACAGACCCCATCATTGATTTGATATATTGATAAGGTGAATACCCAGTCTATTCAATGCTACAACTTTGGGATGTCTCCTAATGAAAAGTTGTATGGGCAATTACATGGTCATTCCTTCTTATGGGTCCTTGGGTGTACTTAGTTTGTTCTATGATCACACGTCGAGCGGTACAAGTTGTCTCCAAAGTCGGCTCTATGTGTATTCTTGGGATATGATATTGGTCAGAAAGGATATCAATGTTAAGACCCAATAAGTAAAAATGATGACACTCTATTGGATACTCATGATGCTCTTGATCCTCTCACAGCTCCAAACAACCCTCATGTTGTTGTCACAACTCCAAACAACCCTCCTGATGGTCCAGACCCTCTTGATGCTCTCCCTACTATGGTTTTGAGTCCTCTACCACCACGGTGGTCTACTCACCCTAGTAAGACCACCAAGCTCCCAGATTTTGCATATTCCTATTACTTGCCATCATTTTCATACTTTATTACCAATATACACTGTCTCTCGGAACCAGCATCCTATAAAGAGGCAGTTTCTGAACATCTTTGTAAAAGATATAGTTGAGGAACTACAACTCTTTATCAGACACATACGTGGGATCTAGTTCTGCTCCCAATCGAAAAGCATATGATTGGTTTTCGTTGGGTATAAAATATTAAAACCAACTCTGATGGGTCCGTTGAACGCTATAAGGTTAGACTCGTTGCAAAAGGGTACTCGCAAAAGTATGGTATGGATTATGAGGATGCTTCAGTTGCAAAAATGACGACTGTTCGCACTATGATTGTTGTTTCTTCCACTCGTCAATGGAAGATCTTCCAGATGGATATCAATAATGCATTCTTGAATGGTGATCTTGATGAGGAAGTGTACATGTCTCCTACCCTAGATAATGCTCACCAGCCACGTGAAGTTTGTCAGCTTCGGAAAGCTTTGTATGGTCTCAAACAAGCCCCTCGTGCTTGGTTTGAGATATTCTCTATGGGGATTACTTTGCTTGGTTTTAGTCCTAGCGGTCATGATTTAGCTTTATTTGTTAGATGTACGAGTACAGGTGGATTCTCATATCCTTATGTGTTAACACATGATTATTACCGATGATGGTCATGATGGTATAGAGCCTTTGAAGCGTGACTTGGTTTATTTATGTGTTATAAAAGACCTAGGCTTACTACGTTATTTCTTAGGGATTGAAGTTTCTCAATCTCCAAAGGGTTATCTCTTATCCCAGACAAAGTATATTTCTGATCTCTTTGAACGTACACGTCTCTCTGATAACAGGATTGTCGATGCACCCTTGGAGACCAATGCTCGATATTCTCAAATTGACGGGGTCCCCTTATCATATTTGAGCCTATATCTAACCATTGTGGGAAGTTTGATTTGTCTCACTGTCACTCACCAAGACATAACTCATGTTGTTCATGTGGTTAGCCAATTTGTCACCGCTCTTTTAACTGTTCGTTGGGGAGCTGTTCTTCGTATCTTGAGATATCTTTGGGGCACTCAGTTCTGCAGCCTTGTGTTTCTTTCCACGTCCTCTATTGAGCTGCGTGCTTCACTACTAGAAAAATACCTTTAATGACACGTATTGCATGTCATTAAAGGATACATATGACACACAAATGTGTGTCATTGAAGCCCCAGTCATAAATGAAAGATGACACACATTTGTGTGTCATAAATTTATGGCACGAATTTACGACACGCGTATATGACACACATTTGTGTGTCATGATTTTAGGTGTTTAAAAAAATATTTTTTTTGTAGATTTACTACAATTCAAATTAAATTACATTTAATACGTCATAATACAGATGAAGATATCATATACAATAAACAATTTAAAGTCATTAAAATTTCCAATCCAAGAAGCATTAAACAAACATATATAAATTTAGGAGTTAAATAACATTACAATAACACAATTTACCATTGTAGCATAGGTTCGATTATTCTAACATTCTAACCTTGCTTATAATTATAATTTTACATAATGCACTAAACTTTTTACTAGCTTTACGCCTTTTGTTGAAGTTCTCTTGTATGGATGCTGAAAATTACAAATTACCTAAAAATGTAAAACATTAAAACATAATATTAGCATTAGCCAAGTAACCAATCCTAAAAAGAAAAAGAAAACGTATATGTATATTTAAGACCTGCAAGCAATTTCACTTTTTGTCTCCTCATCTCTCATCATCCTGAAAATAACAACACATATATAACCAATAAATGACCATATTTATTGCATTCTATCCAATAATACGAAAGAAAGTAAGCAAACTTCAAGATATGGATCATCATTTTCAAATAATTAACTAAATTTCATTGCATTTTTTAGGTATATAAACTGCCTGAATGCTTTACATGTTTAAGTCAAATGTTCTTTAACTTCACATTTTCTGATCCCATCTAAACTAAAGCAACCGGATACATATCTCTATTATCAAATAAACATACTTTTATCTCACCTTACCGATTTGTACATTGTTGAGAGTTCCATCAATCTTGATTCAGATTCACAGTGACAACAGGTGGAATTACTATATATTTAAGTTATATTAAAGTCATATTAATATTTAATAAAAGTCTAAAATTGCAGAATAAAATATTTTGGGATCAAAATTGCAAGAGAGAGCAAACCTCGACTTCCATGGCGCTGAACCCAAACCCAGAGTCAGATTTGACAACAATCACAAGCTGGTTAGGTGAAGCCACAGCTGCAGCAATACAATAACCTAAACCAACTCCCATTGTTCCCCAAGTCCCTGCATCTAACCGGGTCCTGGGCTCCATTTGTAAATTCTAAAGTTGAACTTTAATTTGTGATCAAGTGGTTTGAATCTTTATGTGAAAATCCAAAGATTAAAGAATACTTATAAAGTCAACTTCTGGAATTGAAGCTCAAAACCTGGTCAATGAGCTTTCCCTAATTTCAAAATAGTGTATTACATACATATAAAGATATACAAATGAATGGTCAGTCTAAGCTACTAATTAGCACATACCAAAACCGATGGTCAGTCCACGCTAGCAAATTACTTTGATGAACAAGTACCTTAATGCAACCGAAGAGTACAATCAGACCTAGGGTTTCAAATCACTGATGAACTAGCTAGCAAATTACTTTGATAAACAAGTACCTTAATCACCGTCTTCGAACGATCGTACCACTAACAGCAAGCGAGAAGAATGAAGAGTGAAGCGATCGATTTTTTCTAGAGTAGTGATCGATTTTATCTCTGAACCCTAGAGCAGCGATATTTTTTTCTAGAGAAGTGATCAATTTTAGAAGCCTAACCGTTTAGGGAAGGGAAGGAGGAGAGAATATGTTTGAAGAGAAACAGATCTTAGATAAACTGCATGTTTCATGCTTTGATAGCTCCTTAGCAACCCGGCCCTAATAATCCCGCCTCCACCACTCCAACTTGAGGATCTCGTGATTTTGTAACAATAGAAACTCGAATTGGTAACTCCACCGCGTCTATGTGTTTCACCACCGCGAAATCCAAACGTCATCGATAATTCTGTGAACCCTGTACGAGTTGATTAGGGCGGAATGTGAAGCATTAGAAAACCCTAGACGAGAGGAAGAGGGGAAGCGTGATGATTTGTGGGAAATTGAGAAAAGAAGGATCGACCATATATTTAGATATGGAATAAAGTCAGACGACACACATTCTTTTCTTTTTTTTTTTTTTAAACGGCAAATCTATTCTACTCCTACTCCTAAACTATTCCTTGTTATGTTAGTGCCAGGGTTTGAACCCATGACCTCCTTGTTAGTAATCACCTTGTTAGCCAAGTGGGCTAGCCCCAACTTGTACACACATTCTTATAAAACGACACATTAAGTGTATTCCGTGTTTTTTCTTTTTTGGATTATGACATTGTAATATGACACTCGTAAATCCTTTAACTTTTAAAATAGATGACATTTTTTATGACATACATTTTTATATGTCATAAAATTAACGTGTGTCATAGTTCGTGTGTCATTAAAAGCCTATTTTTTCCTAGTGTTTATAGTGATACTGATTGGGATAGTGATCCTCATGGTCGGAAATCAACCACTAGCTTTTGCATTTTTCTCGGAGTTTCGTTGATTTCATGGAAGAGTAAGAAACAAGATTGTCTCACGCTCCTCTATCGAAGCTGATTATCGAGCTATGACTGTCCCCATTTGTGAGATTGTTTGGTTACGTTGGATCCTTGCAGATATGAGTGTTGATATTTGTCAGCCGACCCCCTTGTATTGTGACAACAACAGTGCTATATTGATTGCCAAGAATTCGGTTTTTTATGAGCGAACGAAACATATTGAGATTGTTTGTCATTTCACTCGGCGTCATCTCTAGTAGGGGACTATCTCTCTACCACATGTCCCATCCACTTTACATATTGCTAATATGTTTACGAAGACTTTGTCTGTTCCTCTGTTTTATTTTTTGTCTGTCAAACTCTCAGTGCTTATTGGTGTTGTATTGTGAGTTTGAGAGGATGTTAGCCTAATAAACTTATTGAGCTTATATTGTTTGGGCTTTCTAGGTGACCTTTTAGCTAGGTTAACCCTTGATAGCTTTTCCATTTATATTTTTTTTTTCATTTTTTTATTCATACTTTTATTTCAATAATAAAACTCTAGCCGTCTTTTGTCTCGATTATTTATTAGTTTACAGATTCCTTCGAGTCGAACCATTTCCAATAACCAAAGTAACATATGGAAATTGTTGAATCGATGAAACAATAAAATCTCGATGACATAACCGACCTATCTTTTGTATATTCAAACATATAATCTAGAAACCCTCCTAGCTAGGGAAGTCGAACCCAAGAATGTATCATTCCAAAATTCCATGCAATCCCCTTTTCATACCTTTTACACCCAATGTTTTAAAACCCGGTTTTTTAGTTGACCCGGTACGGTGACCGGGTCACGGGTCAACCGGTCCAACCGGTTCAACCGTCGGGTCAACCAGTTTTTACAATTTTCATATATTTTATATTTTTCAGCATAATTATATATTTATAAAACATAAACAATGTAATTTAATCTTTTTTATTCCAAAAAATATTATTTTGTCCAGTTTGTATAAGAAAATTTTATCAAATTTGATAAACTAATAGTGGACTAATTTTAAAAGTTTGAGTCTTGACCTCTTTAACCAAGTTTTCAAAGTCCGAATTCTATTTTTTTTCCAACCACCGGGTCAACCTGGTTCCGAATCACCGGTTCAACCGGTTTTTTGAGAAAACCGGCCGGTTCAATCCGAGTCGGAAATTAACAAAAAACCGGTCATAATTGACCCGCTTTCTTCACCGGTTCACGGTCCAACCGATTCAACCGGCCGGGTCAACCCGGTTTTTAAAACATTGTTTACACCATGTAATTATCCATATCAAAATTATAATCACCCAATCTTGCTAATTACTTTCATCATTTGCATACTATTATTTGATTTTGCTCGAATTTGATATGAACTCCGAAAATAACCAAAAGGCCCATGTATAGCTTTTATAAGATACCGTCACATGTAAACCTTCTATATAAGAATGAATAAAAATGGGATTAAAAAAATCGCCTTGATGAAAGCCATTAGAAATTTTAAACACTTATATATATATATATATATATATATATATATATATATATATATATATATATATATATATATATATATATATATATATATATATATATATATATATATATATATATATATATATATATATATATAGCCATTAGAAATTTTAAACACTTATATATATATATATATATATATATATATATATATATATATATATATATATATATATATATATATATATATATATATATATATATATATATATATATATATATATATATATATATATATATATATATGGAAATACCACTTCAACCTAGTGAGATATTGTATGTTATCCCAGAAATTTTACATAAATAGTCATATTTTATTTGTTAAAAACATTGTTATTGGGTCGATTTTTTCTGGTGAGTTGACCCGGTCGTTTACTTTCCCTTTGTTCGTCTTCTTTTTGTATTGTATGAGTACACACACATGTTTAGTGTGTTTTCTTTCATTCCTCCATTTCCACTTATTAATGTCATTATCATTTCTCTTTTACACAGCACTTTTCATTTACCGTGACAAATAAATAGTAATCGGTGAACCTAATATACATTCAAATAATTCCAATTTTTTTGTTAATTTGAGACAAGTTGTGGAGCACACTAAACATGTACTACAAAACATGTTTAAGTATAATCATTGTCTACATTGTGAACTATATATCTTTATTAGATATTATATTTCGAATGGTTACTTGAAATAAAAGTCGAACTATAGAGAAAAGGGTTTTACAAAGTAAATATTATCGTCCTCTTTAACTTTTTTTCATAAGGTAAACTGTGTTAAATATTAAATTTCTATAACATTATTATATTTTTGAAATCTTAACTAATTATGATAATATCATTCACACAAATGATTTCATTTCTAAATTTAGATTTTTAAGATAATCTTCTAATAAAATATATATTTCACATTACACACCGCCCTTTTCACATTACACACCGCCCGTGAATAACAAATCACCAACTTTCACTTTAGTCGTATCACAAAAATAAAAATATATAATAAAAAATTAAAAATTAAAAAATAAATAAATAACAAGAGAAGGTTGCGCACATGGTGGGGAAATTGACGGGACATGTATCTGGCACGGATCATGCTTCACAAGTTACATTGTGGAATTACCAAAAAGACCTCACATCCCAGCAACTTTTGAAAATATCTTGGTACCTATTCATCTTTAAACCAAAACTTGTGTATCAGTTTTGTTTACGTGTCTATTAACTTTAGACACCTAAAAGATGCAAACGTTCATAAGGGAATAATAGTCAAAAGTCTAAAAAGAAACAACTTTTTACATGTTTGATGCTACATGTTTTGATTCAAAGGAGTGTACCCAAAAGATACGCTACGTGTGTAACATGTGTCTAATTTAGAGGCTATGATAGCTATTGAAAAAATAAAGAGTTTTTTTTTTTTTTTTTGGTAAAGAGGACGTTACCTCTGGCAAATTTTATTAATAAAAATAATAAATACAATTTGAGGCTGGGGACTCCCCACCTAAGAAGAAACAAAAAATCCATTGGGATAGGCCCCAAAGGACAACAATGCTAAACTAGGAACCATAACATGAATTGGAACCAGAAAACATAACAGGAACATAAAGGAAAACAACCTGCAAAACAAAACAAACCATACAAGCAAAGAAATATATAGTAGAAAAAATCTCAACCTTATGGGAGGGTCCATATCCTTTTAGCCAAATTAACATTTTTTGAAGGTCTCATAGATAGACTCACCAGTCTACAGCGGACATCATCCATAACAGTATTCACGACTACATGATAAGATCTTCTATTATTTTTGAAAATCCGAAAATTTCTTTCCTGCCAAATGTGGTAAACAGCTCCAGCAAGCACAAGTCTTCGAATGATTGACCAAATGGATTTACTCTTAGAAATGGGCTTGAGAAGGTTAATGATATCGAACCAGCTATTAGTGGGGAAGGAGAGATTCATGACATGTTGAAGGTCATGCCAAACCATAGAAGGGAAAGAACATTCAAAAAAGAGATGGGGAGGGAATCAGAACAATCTCCACAAAAGGCACAATTGAGATTGGAGTTAGGCTCTCAGATTTTGATTTTATCATGAGTTTTTAGACGATTTTTAAGAGCAATCCAGAGAATGAAAGCATGTCTGGGAATATTCTGGGAAAACCAAACAAGATGATACCAATTGACAGGCTGATCATAGGGGCGTATAGACTGCCAAACCAAACGGACCGTAAAAGGAAAGAGTTTACCGTCCCTAGATCTCCAGAGGAGTTTATCATGAACGGACGAGGATAGAGAAGGGGGGTTATGAGAAAGAAGATTTGTATTGGAGTCCCTCCAGCATTGAGGGCGAACCCAAGATCCGTTGAGGACAAGGTCAGAAACCTTAGAATCGCGAGTGAAACCCGCGACATGGATGTCACGGGCAGACAAGAACTGAGAGAGGGGACCAGCAGGATGCCAGTTATCGAACCAAGCCGACGTAGAGCAGCCATCACCAATATGGGTAACAATATGCTCCCTTATCTTACCCCGCATATCGAGGATGTTACGCCAGGCAGAGCCAGAACCGCATTTTTACGGAGCATCCCAAAAATTACGGCCACAGAGACGGTATGAGTGGATCTACTTGACCCATAGGGACTCCTTCTTAGAAAGGAGTCTGCAAACGTGGGAAGCCATAAGGGCAACATTCCAGACAGAAAGGTTACGGATACCAAGGCCACTATGTTCCTTAGGGAGACAGACAGTATTCCAGGAGACTTTGGCTTTACCACGTTTCAACTCACCATGGCACCAGAGGAAACCCCTAATGAGCTTCTCAATTTCGTTAGAGATAGATTTAGGAAGAATAAAAACAGAAGCCCAATAGAAAGGATGAGCTGGAGACAACCAGCAAAAAAGAGAGACTTATTCTTCCAGTCATTAATCCTACATTTGACTTTATCAACAAGGCCTTTACAGTCCTTGTGGGCAAGACGGGTGGTAATAAGAGGGACGCCAAGGTATCGGACAGGGAGAGATCCCTCAGGAAACCTAACAATACGGTTAATGGCAGCCCTGGTCCTCTCACCGACATTGCAGTAGAAGGCTTCGCTCTTCGCTAAATTAGGATGGAGCCCAGAGACCCCAGAGAATTCAGCAAGAGAATCACAGATGATGCTTACCGAAGATCTATCGCCATGACAGAAGAGTAGAAGATCATCGGCAAAGCAGAGATGGGTGATACTTTGCTCGTCACATTGCCGGTGGAATTTAAACGAATCGGAATCAGAGATGTTTCTCTTGATCATTAGGTTAAGAACCTCCATGACAAGAGTGAAAAGATAGGGAGAGAGGGGGTCACCCTACCGAAGGCCCCTTTTACCCTAGAAAAAACCGTGTGTATAACCATTGATACTCACAGAGTAAGCAACAGTGGAAACACATATCATGATCCAGTTAATCATTCGATCGGGAAAACCAAACCCAAACAAGATGGTGCGCAGAAAAGACCAGTCAACCGTGTCATATGCCTTTTGTATATCGACCTTAAAGCACACCTTGGTGGACCACGATGATGATGATAGTCACGCATGAGCTCGTGGACAAGAAGAACGTTGTCGGTGATCAAACGACTAGGGATGAAAGCAGACTGGTTATCATCAACCAAAGAAAAGAGATGGTTTTTGATACGGTCCGCAATAATCTTGCTGATACATTTGTAAACAACATTACAGTAGATTCGATGATTGTTGGGTTACAATGAGAGACAAATTGAGACATGTGGCAACCAAAACATAAAGCAAAGATAGGAGTGGGACCGTAAACGAACCGAACGAACATGAATGGTGGCTTGTTCATATTTGTTTGTTTACGTTAGTCGAACAAACGAACGGAATGAACGGATAAACGAACAAGTCTTTTTGTTATTGTTCGTTTATTTAACAAATAATCTTGTTTATGTTCGTTCGTTTATGTTCATGAACATGCTAAACAAACATAAACAAACAAATATAAACGAACAAAGATAAACAAATACAACTGAACATAAACGAACATATAATATTATAATGTAATCAAACACAATTAAACATATATGTTCATAAAATGAACTTAAATGAACAAACATAAACAAACCTAAACGAACAACATGAACGAACTTTCACGAACATAATTGAATGAACGAGTTCATTGTTTATATTCGTTCGTTTAACTAAATGGACAGGAATTTGTGTTCATGTTTGTTCATTTATTAAATAAACGAACATACACGAACTTTTCAATGAACAGTTTGTTTGACAAACAGCTAACTAAACTTTCGACTCGTTTACGACCCAGGCAGGAGAAATGGATATATAGATAGAGGAATAGTTGAGGGTCTAATATTGACTTTACTAAAGTTATGAGGCACGTGAGCTATATAATCTATAAAATGAAAATAACAATAGCACAATACTAGAATATAACATAGGTGAATGCAAACTACAACACTAAAACGGGCCCACTGCATATTGAGCCCATAATCTAAAAGATGAAAATATAGCTTTATATTGAGCCCATAATAAAAAATGTGAAAGTTTTTGGACTATGCAAAAATTAGTTTAATTTTTATAACTATTCTAGTTATATAAAAAATCATAGATCATTGTTTATCTTTTCTTTAGTCAAACGACACACGTGCTGATATATCTTTCTATTAGTATTTTTTTATACATTTTACATATATAAACAATATATAAACAAGATTTATTCACATACAATCTCAAGGTCTATTTTATAAGCTAATAACACCTTTACATAAAAGCACAATCCTTTTCAAAAGACAACAATCCCAAACCCTCAAAGAAACAAACTGAATTTGCAATGAATGTCTAGAGAGACGATGTCCATTATTGCATATGATAGATTAACGAATAATTTCAGACTATAAAACTCATATTAATATACTACTATTCTATATATGGGGCATGAGTTGTTATTTCTTAAGACATTTATGCTACATTAAGTAAAATTAGAGGTGGGCATATGGGACGTTAACTGTTTTGGGCTCAGGTGCAATCCAAAATAGTATGGTTCTTGTTTTAGTCGTTGGTTTGTCTTTAAATTCTATTTTTGTAAGCGTTACTAAAAAAATGAAAAATGGTCTAAAATGGGATCATATAAACCTGTTATTAAGGCTTTGTTATACCAGTTAAAAAATTTCGAGACTGGGTGCATAACACCCGGTTAGAGATTTTGGAATTGGCTCTTTGACTACTTATACATTATAACCTTGTTAAAGCACGATTTAGCAGTCATCTAGATTAGTTTATGTGGATACATCGCAAGTGCAATCTATGTTGATGGTGATCCTATATGCTTCACGGGTATAATTACTAAACACTTAATGGTTGTTGTATCATTGATAACTTGTGTCCAAGTATCTCCATCTTTTAGGGTTAAAATTTTTAAAATATTGTTTATGTTGGAATAACTCTTTCTTTAAATATTTTGGACTACATCAGAACTCAAGTAATATAAACAACAAAATCAGATCAAAAAATGAGATAAATGGCTAAGAGGAACATGAAATGGAATATCTATCTAAAGGGGAGAATAATAAAGAAAAACTAATTTAAGGAAACATTGATGTTGAAAGGGGCCAAAAGAAAGAAAGCCACATAAATGAAATATATATGTAACAATCCTTGGTAACACCATATCCCAACATTAAGACATGGGGAGGAAAACCAAAATGAATAATAAACGGTTGTTTTGTCTCTAATCAACTAAGTAAACCTCAACTACCTATTTGAAATTAGTGGAAATAATAAAGAAGGAAAAGGGCCAACAAAAATAAAGAAAATAATAAATAAAATATAAAGAGAAAAAAGCCAAAAATATGATAATGCTCAAGGCTCAAATGACATTAAGTTAAAGGCACTTTTAAAAAGATTGAAGAAATTCCTAATCAATCATCTAACTCATATGCCAAAGAGTCAAAACTAGGTAAATGGAATAAGATCATGATCGAAGATGAGATCAAGTAAAAAGAAGAAACAGATGAACTTGATGCTAAAATTAAGCCAAGAAAGATCAGTTGCAAGCGATATTCGATTAAGTGAAAAAGTTGTACTAGTATGAGCTGGAGGTGAAAAACAAAAATAAGGAAGAAATGAAAAATGAAAATTTGTTTAATTAGGCTAGCATGATAGATTATGGGGCGTTATTGACTAAATAATTTGGGACCCATAATAGACTTTAGACAGATAAAGGTGTTAAGTATGTGGAGTCTAATTCGAACCAATGAATTCCTTGCAGCCGAAGAAGATCAGATGGCCGAAGGAACCCAGAACTTAGGCAAGTCTACCAGTGTTGTGCTTTGGTGAAGAAGCTACTTCAAGAGAAATGTCTCCTAGACACAAGCTCTCAGGTCTGGCACAGGCAGCATATAGGTGCAGAAAGGTTTTCTGCCATGCATGGCCCATGATATGTCCCATCACCAGGCCTAGTGCAGAAAGCATGGTGCTGGAAGATTTGTCATCAGTCGATGAATATATATATATATATATATATATATATATATATATATATATATATATATATATATATATATATATATATATATATATATATATATATATATATATATATATACGATCTCGTTTTGTAACAATGAGAATATCAATAGCATGAGCCAAATAGAGAGAGTGTGTAGTAAATATTGTATAGATTGTTTAGCATTCATCTCAATAATACACTCTCTAGTTCCTACGATGGACGTAGCTCGATCAGTTTATATCGACTCTACCAATTACATACTTGTGTTCTTTGTTTGGTTGTTTGTATCTTCTTGTTGTTCTTGGTTGTCATGATCAAATCGTGTAGAAAGTGCACATGTTGAAGTCATTAATCTTAACAAACTGGCATCAGAGTTATAGCTGAAGAAAGAGAAGATTAAGATCGATAGGTTTGAAGGTCATGATTTTGGCTTCTGGAGAATGCGGATAGAATATTACTTATACTAAAAGAGGCTACACTCTCCCCTGATCAGTGAGAAACCTGAAGGAATGAAGTAGGGGGGATGGGATCTGTTAGATTAGGAATGGTAACGGATATATATATATATATATATATATATATATATATATATATATATATATATATATATATATATATATATATATATATATATATATATATATATATATATATATATATATATATATATATATATATATATATATATATATATATATATATATATATATATATATATATATATATATATATAGAATCAGGATCAACTGAGGCCAAAGAAAAGGTTGAGATCTTAAGGCCAAATCTGAACCATCTGTTATTTTAGATCTAAGGTTGTAATAAATTGTCAATTTTATATTTATTAATTAAAAACTTTAAATTATATATAACCTAAAGGGTATTAAGGTAATTATCATTATCATATTTATGTAAATCCCTACAATCACGTTCCTCACTCTTGAAATTAGTTTATAAAAATCAAATCTTTGAAATCTTTTGAAACTAATCTGAAAGTATGGAAGATAAAACCCTACATCATCTTGGCCTTCTTCAACCTCCACGCCTATTACCCTGCATCTTTTCCGAAAAATCCCTTATATTATTTTACAAAGTTCCACGTCTATATCCACAAAACCAATTTCTGATTTCGTCTTCACTTCCTACATCAACCTTGTTTATCAAATCGCCTCCATACTCTTTCAGGTACCCCTTCGTCCCTCACAATTTAATTCCATTCATCATAATATCTTCTTAAACGTAAATCTAATCACCAATAGGGATCAATTTTCTCAATACGTTTGTCGAACCAACCCAACCCAACCTAGGGCTTTGTTGATTGGAATTAAACCTACGATTAGACCCTTTATGCCTGACGCAATTATTTACTGAATGATTTTATGGCATAATCTCACAGCATCTACTGATGCCCGTAAGTCTCATAGATCAAGGCATCGTGCACCTAAAACCCTTAATCAGTCTCTCTCTTGCGATTCACAGTTTAACAGCTCAATTACAACTCACAGGTCTGTGGTACGCAAACGTTATGAATCATTTTCTAAAAATTATTACATGTTTTTGATGGGTTTTATGCAACAATGAGCTTAAAATCTTAAGTTCACATACACCCTAATAAAGGATCTATGTTTTCTCAATTGAACCTATAACTAAGAACATAAGGTATATAATTAAAATTATATTCTAAAACAATTTAGAATTTCATACCTTCAAAGCTTGGAAGCAAGCACCAAAAGTATTGTGCCTCTAATGGCTCACACCTAGAACCAAGCAAGAAAGAAAGAAAAGAGAGAGAGAGAGGGATGAGGGACTCCTCCTTTTTGGCATGTTCTTAAAGGGCTATGGGGGCCTCTATTTATAACTCAAAACTGATAAGTCATAAGGCATATAACTACCTTATTTTCATTCCTGATATGATAAGACTTTTATCATATTACTGAATCTACTTATCATGCCATAAATTGTCCAATCCTCAATATATACATATATATCACGGAAATATATAAATATATATATATATATATATATATATATATATATATATATATATATATATATATATATATATTTATCCATTGCTCAACTTTTGAACAATTATAATTCAGCCCCTTACTATTTTAATTAATCCAATTAATCCTAAAATTAATTCTAAATTAATTTATGATTAATCATTAATTAAATGTCATGATTTCTAATTAATATATTATTCTCATAATAAATTAATAAATCGATTTCCTTCTCTCTCTTTAAGTTATCTTGTCCTCTGCTGGTTTTGAGGGCAACCCAAAAGGGCTGTCCTGCTATCAATCAAGTATATTCATAAATTATAGTCATGGTTTAGACACCTAATCCAATAGTCTCCCACTTGGATAATTCTATGACTATAATTTAATATAGCTTCCAAATTGACCAGCAAATTGTAGCTTCCAAAAGCACGCTGTCAAACTCTGACCCAGTCAATTCTGTGTCCTAAGATAAGTGATCATATGATCCTCCGTTTTACAAGATATCATTCGGACTAGAGACATGGATTAGAATCAATCTCAATCTAATACTATGTTTCCCGATTTCTGATTTATGATGATGTAGGACTTCTAATTGAACACATCAATTCTGTCTTGGCTAGGCCTAGCACTCTAAGTCATCACCAAATCACCGAGGGGACCACATATATCGCTTTTCATGTTAGGGCAAAAGGAACTAATAAACTTCGACTCATATGCTTGTGTCTTTTACTCATCAAATCGCGCACAACAATACGTTTTATAACATTGAGTTACCAATGCGTTTACACATTATCAATGCACAACCGACTTGTAAATTTCAACTCATATGTCTCCGTTTTAAGACCATAAGATATTATCGGCTCGAAATTACTCATGATATAATCCATGAAGTAATTCTCTGAGCGCTGGTTGGTCCAATACTCAAATCTCCATTTCTAAGTACTCATGAACATTGCAGCAATACTATTGTTATGTTTAACTCCTAAGACAGTCTACAATTCAATTCATGACAGTCTTAATTCACTACTTACTTCCGAAAATATGATCGACTATGGAGTGTGAATAATCAAATTATTCGGGAAGTAAAACATGCAAAAGCGAAACATAAAGATTTGACTGGCAGCTACTCCTGCTAATTACCAAGTCTCCACGAGGTAATCACCAAGTCAGATTCATTATAATACTCTTATAATGTTTCTTGGTTTC
Source organism: Cichorium intybus (assembly GCA_023525715.1). NCBI lineage: Eukaryota > Viridiplantae > Streptophyta > Magnoliopsida > Asterales > Asteraceae > Cichorium > Cichorium intybus. The sequence continues at coordinate 102,784,706 of CM042012.1, forward strand.
TATTAAACTTTCAATTAAGATTTCTATGTCTATATGACTTTCACTGTATCCATGTATCCAAAATGTCTTACATTGATACACATTATTTTCAGATAATCCGATCGGACACTTTTCCGATGATTTCTCAATTTGTCATCTTATCTTTCTCTCTCCTAATTCCATTCTGGAAATGGTGGTGTGTACTGTAACTTTTCATGGTTCTCGGGATCTTTAGTCTAGATGATTGTACCCTAAGACGATTTCAAGGTGTTATGATGTGCCGGTGAACCACACGCGCTTTATCAATGCATCAATGAAACTCTTTAACCATGAAGTCCTTTAGCACCACATACTGATGTAAATAATTACAGATTTGAAACTCCTTTCAAATTATTATGACAATCACCCCAATCATTTCTTAATGATTTCTCATGTGTGTTCAAATAATCCGTCCAGTATACTCAGCCAGGTTGTATCCTGAATCCAACTTGCCATGCTTTAAGCATTAAGTCATCAGGATAAGTCCATGACACTTATGATTGATCCAATTTGTGGAAGCTCATGGGATCAGATCTATTCTATTCCGAACCTTTTCAGAATCTGAGGATTATTTATAATCACTGTGTCATGACTTTCAAAGACTCTTTCCCATGCATCTTGAATCTTATCAAGATCATACTTATAATGGCTAGGTCTATACTGACGATTTCATCTATCTGATAGATGCTTGTAACTACGTGAATATCTTGCATCTCTTTTAGATCATGCCAGTTCATTACACTTTGTAATGACAAGAAACTCTTTTCCCGAAGTCATGCATCTTATCAAGATCACACTTACAATGGCATGGTCTAAACTGATGATGTCATTTATCTGATAGATGTTTGTGACCACCTGAGTATGTTGTATCTGTTTTAGACTTTTCATAGCGAATCATCTCTTAATGTCAAGTCATTACACTTTGTAATGATAAGAGACGTTTCCTAGAAATGGTATGTAACTGAATACATAGACAGATCACAACGACACTCCCACTAGCTTTGACACGGTTATAGGACTCTTTTAGACTATCATAAAATCCAAACCTTTTTGACATGATTAGAGGACTCCTTTAGGCTTATTCACAAAATCCAAACATTTGGCAAATTTTAAGAATCCAAATATCCTCTCTTGCGAGGTGCCCATGAGATGAATCTAGGGCTTTATGCCTATCTGTATCTGCATGCTCTTGATGAGTCCCTATTAGTGTGCTGGTAAACCATACATGCTCCACTAACGACTCACAAAGTGCATTTACAGCAAACAATATCCTTTCAGATTTGTTTTAGTTCTGTTGAGAGCGTTTCTTTCAAAATCAATCATGTGATTCTTGTTGTATTCGATGTCTAAGTCATGACTAATAATTTGTATTTACCTAATTGGTAGTAGCAAAGTCATGACTAATAATTTGTATTTACCTAATTGGTAGTAGCAAAGTCCATTTGGGTTGCCCTCATGGCTAGAGGTTTAGCAGAAAATCCAGGAGAGAGAAAGATTGATTTATTATATGATTAATAAATCAATAGAAATAAAATAAATAGTTTATTAATATATTATGGTGATAATTTATTAATAATAAACTATATTAATTAATTAGAAATTAATCTGGAATTAATTGTAATTAATTTGGTGATTAATTTGATTAATTAAAGGTGCAGGGGCTGAATTGTAATTATTCAATAGTTGAGTAAGTGACAATTATAGTAGTTTAAGTGGTCAACGAAATTATGGAGGGATTATCCATAATTTCGATTATTATATGTTAGGATAAATAGATTTGAATTGATAGATAAAGGTTTATCTTATTTGAATTCAAAAAGGTTTATCTCTAAAGGCTTATCTGGTGGCCACTTGGAAACTATAAATAGAGACCCCTAGGCACCATAAAATCCACGATTTTTTCCTCTCTTCCCTCTCTCTAGAACTTTCGAAAACCCTAGTTTTGGGTGTGACTTCATTTGAGGCAAGGCACTTGCGTTGCTTAGCTTGAAAGAAACAACTAAAATGTTAGTTTTTTGATTTTATTCTTTAGTAATTTTTCTTGTGGCCTTTTAGAAATATTTATATGTTCAATAGTAGAAAACATAGATCCTCATAGGTTGCATATGAACTTAGGGTTTTAGTTCATAGATTTGCATAAAACCCTTCAGTGGTATCAGAGCATTTTGGTTGTTTTCTTGTTGAATTGCTATAATTGTCTTCCTAAAAATTAGGGTTTAATGCTTATAAACCCTAATTGGCCATATCGATTTTAGGGTTAGGGTTTTGGAAACTCTAGCCCCTCCCCTCTATGATTTTCGATTTTCTCATTAGGGTTTTAGAATGCTTTCTATTTTTGGTAACTTTAATTATTTAAATGGATAACCTTAAACCCATTATTTGTTAATTTCGAAAATTAGGGGGTTTAAGATAGGTTTAAATTAATTTGATTAATTTGTGATACCTATCTAGTTTTAATTAATTTAATTAATTGTTTAATTAAAAGATAATTAATGGTTTAATTTAATTTTAAATTTAATAGTTTTAAATTTCGAAAAATTAAAAGATAAAACTAGGAATATTTTAAAAAGTCTAAAATATTTGGATTTAATTAATTGTTTAATTAAAAGATGAATTAAATCTTTTAAAGGTTTAATTTAATTTTAAATTTAATAGTTTAAATTTCCAATAAATTAAAAGATAAATCAGGAATATTTTAAAAGGTTTAAAATACATCTTATATATATTATAATTAAAAGTTAATATTATATATATAATATAATTGGTCAGTCAAATCAATAGTAGGCCTCATTCACGAAGCTGGTCTATAAGGAGGGTATAAGGAAACTGCCAATAAAATGGCGGTTGAATGGGTGTCCACTCTCACCCACCGCTCTCTTGATCAGTGGAGGGTCGTTAGCCGAACGGGTTTGATAGGACAACTTAATCTCATTAAAAGTATAATGTTATTAATAAAAGTACTAGAACAACTTTATAAAATCCCAAATCTAGTTACTTTAGGAAAATATGAAAAGATGCTAACCCATGAAATTGCACATTACACTTTATGAGACATTAGTGGAGCGTGTGTGGTTAACTGGCACACTAATAGGGGCTCATAAAGAGTGGTAATGGGTTTCTCATGATTTATCATTGTTGATGGAGCGTGTGTGGTTAACCGGCACATCAATTAGAGATGATAAATGACATTGAGGTTACTGAGCATATTTGCATGGTTATTCACATCCAGTTTCTGATCCTCGGCATCCCAGTCACAAACAGTGGAGCATATCCGAGATTAAACATGTCATTGAATAGTTCAATGAATCTCAACAGATCTAGGAATTTCATAAGACTGAAATTGATAAATGTTTATCTACCTTAATGAGCATTATGTTGTGATTACGGCATCCCTCTTCACACCATAGTTGGGGTATTTTGGATCCTAGCCTCATTAAAAATATATTGGGTAATTGTTTAAAAATGATTAAAATTAAACTAATTCAAATTTTTTAGAGTCTCAGAAAGCACCTGTTCAATATGGTAAGGCTGACTGGCCTTGGCTATGTGATATGGCTTTGCAATTAGAGAATGATTCTTAGTTTTGCTGGCAAACCATATCTGACTGAGTGTCCGCTCCTTGTTCTACCAAAGAATGGCATCGCACAGTAGCTTGTGATGAGCATGACCCCTTGACTATTAAGTCAAAGGAAGTTCATTGCCTCATGCTATTTGTCATTGACCCCGAGTTCCGCAAGGATTTAGAATTCTTGGGGTCAGATAAGTTAGCACAGCTGGTTGAGGAAAGGTTCCGAGAACTGGTTGAAAAAGGAACGAACTAGGATATTCAAAGAGCTTGAAGTTGCAAGCTAGAAGGAAGTAGCACTAGTTTGCATGTTCTCATGATTGAGGGATACATGGGCAAACTGTATAAAATTAGGTCACCCCTTCTGATCGGGAGTTAAGCATTAGCTCGACTCACTGATCTATTCATCCAGATGAACAAAAAGGGTAACCAGATTAAGAAAATCATGGAAATGCATTCAATGTCGACTCTGTATGAGTCGTTCATGGAGAAGCATAGTTCCATTGATTCAGCTGCTTCATGATTGAGTCCAGTATTGAGGTGCATCAAGAAATGATCCAGATCGTCTGGACCGATTGTTCGATATATCAAACTGGGAATCCACAAGGTGGGATATAGTCACAGAAAGATTAGAAAAATGCTCCAAAGCCGAACGGTTTGGCAACTCAGGAATATCTTAAAACTCAGAACTAGGGGTGTAAGTGAGCCAAGCTACTCGCGAGCTACCCGGGATCGACTCGCCAAAAGCTCGACTCGAGATCGAATTAAACGAGTTCGAGCCGAGCTCGAGCCCAAAAATAAAGCTCGTTTATTAAACGAGCCGAGCTCGAGCCTTTATTATCAAACTCGAATTAGGCTCGCGAGCCTAAACGAGCCTATATATATATATATATATATATATATATATATATATATATATATATATATATATATATATATATATATATATATATATATATATATATATATATATATATATATTAAAAATTAAAAAACCCAATTTCAGATTTAGGGTTAAGGACATCCCGCTGGCCGCTAATTTGTTGGCTTCTCACCTTCTCAGTTCTCTCGACTCGAAGTCGAAGACCCTCCCGGCCTCCCGTCTTTGTCTCTTCGATTCTTCGTCTTCGTCTTCGATACCTCGTCGTCTTCCCCCTCTCGTCGAACTATTCCTGGACGGTGGTTGACCGGTGGAGTGGTGGTCTTCGAATCTTCGATTAGAACTCTTCGGCGCATCAATAGCACCGGTAGTCGCACCTGTGCATCAGTCTCGTCTCTGTGTGTGGTATCAGGTATGTGTTCACTTCAATTTCTGATTATAAGTTTATAACTAGAACTCCTGATCCTTAAATCCTTGATACAGGATGTGTTTATCACATTTGCACTGTATGCAAGGACTAGGTAGGAAACGGGATTTTGTTGCAAAGGAGCATCTCGTGCAGTTTTGAAGTTTAGATAGATATTAAAATATTGGTATTAGCCTTTAGATGCATTTTGACATTGTCTATCTTATATTACATTGTTCAAGGATTTTTATTTTTAATAAAATTATCAATTTTCTTTTAACACCTGTTGTCTGAAATTGTCCTTGAAATGTTATATGAATGTGTTGAATGTATGATTAGTAATAACTTGAATGTTGATGCATCCAAAATGTTTGGATTCAAGAATTGTGTCATTTATGATTGTTAATAAAAATGTTATAAGAATCAATTCAACCAAAGGTCTAGTTGGACAGGACTTTGGAATCATTTGACTTAAAGTCACTTGATGAATTGAGTTCTTAATGTGTCAAGAAATTAATCAACCAAAGGTCCAGTTGGACAGGACTTTAGAATCATCTGACTTAGAGTTATATGATGATTAAGTTCTTTATAAAGCACATGTGGCAAGAAATGAATCACCCAAAGATCCAGAGGATAGGATTTTGGAATCAATTGACTTAGAGGCAATTGAAGATTGCAAGTCTTGAATAAAGTTAACAAAGTAATAAGTTTACATAGATATGTAAAAGACATTGAGATTAAGAGCAACGGACACACCTGTTGCTGTGTATTGCTCGAATCTTGATATAGAACACAATTGTTTGTACTTCACGATATTTATCATTCGGTATGACGAATATGACTTCGCTTATCGGGATAAGCGATTGAATTGAAACCTTGAACAGTTCAAGGACTTCAAAGGAAGTACAAGTTCCACAGAACCTGAGCGATAACATAAAAATGTTTCACAGTTCATTCTCTTCCAAGAACATTAATAGTTATAGTGTGTCTTATGGAAGATAATGGAGCATTGGTCGAAACAGTTCGATTCTCGATGTATGAGATACATTAGTTTCCAATAAGTTGAATATTATACCAGTCAGTCCATATAAACCATATTCCGACCTCATCCTAGACTAAGTAGGTCTTGCAGACACTGTCTGAAATGTAAAGTTGGGATTATCCCACTTATACATAGGAAGTCCAGGGTCTTGTAGTGTTCATCCAAACCTCATGACTAGCCTGAACATGATCAGCATTGTCATTTCATTAGCTATCCCACTGTAACTGTAAAAGAAGAGCTCTTTCAGAAAGAACTCATGGTCTAAGGAAACAGTGGGAGTTGGGGCAGTCTTGAATGAGTTTAGGACTAGCCAAATGAATGAACCTTTAGTCATCACTAGGCTTGGAGCAGAAATCAGATATCTGTTTTACAACTGACATAATCTCCTCTTGACCAGTAGTATTGATCACCATCATAAGTAGTTATGATCGGGGTGACATACCGATTGGTGGTAAAACATTATAGTTGGTGCGGATTTACAATCCGACTACTTGGAAGCATTAGTGAGCCCGATTGCTGCCAAACAAGAGAACCTTAGGGCGAGACACCTTCTATGTGATTGATTGATTTTTACACCTGTTCTAAAAACCAGTGTGAGTAACTGAATCATCAAAAGAAAGCGGCATGGCCAGACACATACCTTCAGAACATCTAGTTGAGTGAGACGATACTCAGAGTCAAGTAATTGATTCTGGGAACAGCACTCTCAATAGAAGATGAAATCTGAAAGGAAACTGCATGGCACATTGTGAATCGTTAGTGGAGCGCGTGTGGATCACCGACACACTAATAGGGACTCACAAAGAGTGTCCCAGTACAAAGGTACATGAGCCCGAGATTACCCCATGGGCATCTCGCAAGATAGGATATTCAGATTCTTAAAAATATGCCAAATGATTGGATTTTTGAGAAAGGGCTGAAAGATTTCCATTAAGATGTCAGAAGGTTTGGAATCTCAAAATGTGCCAAATGTCCTGGATTTTGTGAATAGTCCATAATCGTGTCAAAGCCAGTGGGAGTGTCACTGTTATCTACTATCTCCATATGGGGGTTACATACTGTTTCTAGGAAATGTCTCTTTTCATTACAAAGTGTAATGACTTGGTGTTAAGAGACGGATCGCTATGAAAGAATTAATAGAAATACGGCATACTCAGGTGGTTGTAAACGTCTGTGAGACAGATCCAGACTCTGCCAAGATGATCTTGATGAGATTCAAGATGCATAAACCCAGGAAAGGGTTTGTTATCATTGCAAAGTGTGATGACTTGGCATGAAAGAAATGAAGAAGGTGCAACATACTCATGTAATTCACAGTCATCTATTGGATAGATGGAATCGCCAACATAGACCTAGCCATTGTAAGCATGATCTTGATAAGATTCAAGATGTATGAGAAGAGTCTCCGAAAGGAAATAGTTTTTTGAAAATCATGACACAAGGATTATAAATAATCTTTGGATTCCGAAAGGGTTTGGAATAAGATTGGATCAGGTTCCACAAGTTTCTTGGATCGATCATAATGTCATGAACATGTCCTGATGACTTGATGCTTAGGGCATAGTAAGTTGGATTCAGGACATTGTCTGGCTGGGAATACTGGATGGATTGTTTGAACTCAAGTGAGAATTCATTGGGAAATGATTGGGGTGAAAGTGATAGGGTTAATTTGAAAGATTTTCCAAAGTGGTAATTATTAACGTCAGGACATGATGTTAAAGGACTTCATGGTTAAAGAATCTCGTTGGTATTCTGATGGAGCGCGTGTGGTTCACCGGCACATCATAACACCTCGAAATAGTCTTAGGGTGCAGTCAAGTAGACTAAAGACCCCAGAACCATAGGAAGTCACAGTACACATTACCAGGATGGAGTTAGGAAAGAAATTGACAGGATAACATATTGAGATGTTATCGGATGAGCATCCGATTGGATCATCTGCAATAAAGTATATAAGTATAAGATATTTTGGATACATAGAAAGAGTGTAAGATTCATAAAGACATAGCTATAAAATTAGAATTGAAAGTTTAAAAGAAATCTTGAAACCGATAATAGTTTATGACAATATCTGACTTGGTGATTACCTTGTGGAGACTTGGTAATAAGCAGGAGTAGCTGCCAGTCAGATCTTTATGTTTCGCTTTCGCATGTTTTACTTCCCGAATAATTTAATTATTCAGAAAGGTCCACAGTCGTTCATACTTTGGGAAGTAAGTATTGAATCAAGACTGTCATGAATTGGTTTGTAGACTGTCTAAGGAGTTAGACATAGCAATAGGATTGCTACAACATACATGAGTACTTAGAAATAGAGATTTGAGTATTAGATAAACCCACGCTCAATAGATTGCTTCATGGATTATATCACAAGAAATGTTGAGACGATAATATCTTATGATCTTGAAGTAGAAAGATATGAATTATAATTTACAATGCAGTTGTTCATTGATAATACGAAAACGCATAGGTAACTCGATGTTATAAAACGTGTTGTTGTGAATAATGTGACTGGTAAAAGATATAAGCATATGAGTCGAAGCTTATTCATTCCTTGACCCTGATGGGAAACAGATATCTGTAGGCCTCTCGATGATTTTGAAGTTGACTAAAGTGCTGGCCAGCCTGGACTAAATTGATGTGTTCAATTAAAAGTTCTAAAGTCATAAGCAGAATCGGAAATCGGGAAACAGAGTATCGGACAGAGATTGATCTCAATCCATGTCTCATGTCTGAAAATATCTTGTTGGACGAAGGATCATATGATCACTTATATATGGACAGAACTGACTAGGTCAGAGTTCGGCAACGGTTTCTAGGAAGCTACAATTTGCTGATTAATTAGAGGTTAAATTAGTAATTATAGTCATAGACTTATCCAAGTGGGAGACTGTTGGATTAGGTGTCTGAGCCATGACTAATAATTTGTATTTACCTAATTGATAGTACCAAAGTCCATTTGGGTTGCCCTCATGGCTAGAGGTTTAGCAGAAAATCCAGGAGAGAGAAAGATTGATATATTATATGATTAATAAATCAATAGAAATAAAATAAATAGTTTATTAATATATTGTCGTGATAATATATTAATTAGAAACTATATTAATTAATTAGAAATTAATCTGGAATTAATTGGAATTAATTTGGTGATTAATTTGATTAATTAAAGGTGCAGGGGCTGAATTGTAATTATTCAATAGTTGAGTAAGTGACAATTATGGTAGTTTAAGTGGGCAACGAAATTATGGAGGGATTATCCATAATTTCGATTATTATATGTTAGGATAAATAGATTTGAATTGATAGATAAAGGTTTATCTTATTTGAATTCAAAAAGGTTTATCTCTAAAGGCTTATCTGGTGGCCACTTGGAAACTATAAATAGAGACCCCTAGGCACCATAAAAGCCACGACTTTTTCCTCTCTTCCCTCTCTCTGGAACTTTCGAAAGCCCTAGTTTTGGGTGTGACTTCATTTGAGGCAAGGCACTTGCGTTGCTTAGCTTGCAAGAAACAACTAAAAGGTTAGTTTTCTGATTTTATTCTTTAGTAATTTTTCTTGTGGCCTTTTAGGAAATATTTATATGTTCAATAGTAGAAAACATAGATCCTCATAGGTTGCATGTGAACTTAGGGTTTTAGTTCATAGATTTGCATAAAACCCTTCAAATGGCATGTTTAATCTCGGATTATGCTCTTCTATTTGTGACTGGGATGCCGAGGATCACAAACAAGATGTGAATAACCATGCAAATCGATTGGTAACCTCAATGTCATTTATCATCTCACATTGATGTGCCGGTTAACCATACACGCTCCATCAACAACGATAAATCATGAGATACCCATTACCACTCATTATGAGCCCCTATTAGTGTGCCGGTAAACCACACACGCTCCACTAATGTCTCATAAAGTGTAATGTGCAATTTCATGGGTTAGCATACTTTTTCACATTTTGTCTAAAGTAACTAGATTGAGATTTTGTTGAGGTTCTAGTACTTTTTACTAATGGTATTATACTTTTAATGAGATTAGGTTCGTCCTATCAAATCCGTTCAGCTAACGACACTCAACTGATCAAGGAAGCGGTGGGTGAGAGTGGACACCCATTCAACTGCCATTTTATAGGCAGTTTCCTTATACCCCCTTATAGACCAGTTTCGTGAATTAGGCATACTAGCGATTTGACTGACTTAATCTTATATATATAAATATTAACTTTTAATAATAATATAAATAAGATGTATTTTAAACATTTTAAAATATTTTGGTTTATCTTTTTGAATTTCGAAATTAAACAATTTAATTAAATTCAAAATTAAACCCAAAACGATTTAATTTATGTCTTTTAATTAACTATTAATTAAATTAATTAAATCATATAGGATTAACAAATTAAATCAATTAATTTAATCCTATTCCTAGCCCACTAAGTTTTCAAAAATAAGGCCAAGGGTTTTCATTTATTAAATAATCATATTTATCAAAAATAGAAAAAACCCTACACGAGCCTTCAGATTTTTCGAAAACTACAGGGTGGAGGATAGGGTTTCTAAAAACCTAGCTAAAAGTCGACACCCTTGAGGTCAAGGGTTTAAATCCAATAAACCCTAATAACAGTTTTTCTATTACAGCTATTCAATAGAAAACAGATCTAGCTCGGATACCACTGATGGGTTTTATGCAAACAATGAGCTTAAAATCTTAAGTTCACATGCACCCTAATAAATGATCAATGTTTTCTCAATTGAATCTATAAATAAGAACACAAGGTTTATAATTAAAATTATATTCTAAAAAAAATTAGAATTTCATACCTTCAAAGCTTGGAAGCAAGCACCACAAGTGTCGTGCCTCTAATGGCTCACACCCAGAACCAAGCAAGCAAGAAAGAAAAGAGAGAGGGAGGAGGGACTCCTCCTTTTTGGCGTGTTCTTAAGGGGCTATGGGGACCTTTATTTATAGCCCAAAACTGATAAGTCATAAGGTATATAACTGCCTTATTTGGATTCCTGATATGATAAGACTTTTATCATATAACTGAATCTACTTATCATGCCATAAATAGTCCAATCCTCCATATAAACATATATATCACAAAAATATATATAAATATTGACAATGCCTAGTGATATTGCATATTTTAGTCATTGTTGAGCCCTATTCTTAGTGAAATTATAACATATATATCGTGGTATTCTCACTTTTCGTGCCAGTACTTGTTTGGAAGAAAATAATGAAAACAGGGACCAAAAGCGTGCAAATTGGAGAAAGTTTGGCGAAGAAGGAAAAATTAGGAAAATATGTACGCACGCCGCGGAAATCATAAAGGCGCGACGTGGTTTTGAGGCGGTGGAACACATTCAAATGCCGATAAAACGGGAGAAGATTAGTACGCGCGCCGCAGGATCCATAAAAGCACGGCGCGGCCGCGGGAAATTTGCAACTATAAATAGAGACTTTTCCAACCGAAAACCCTAGCAAAGACCCGGTGGAAAATCGACCTGAAGGCTCTTTGACTCCGTGATTAAGAATCAGCAAACTCTCAATTGGTATTTTATGTTTTAGAATTTAATTTCATTTTAGTATTAGTTAGCAATAGTGGCTAGGGTCTTTGGGAGTGACAACCACTGACCTTGAACACTTTAGTTTACTGTTTTTCAGTATTGGTGACTGTATTGGATCATTGGAATTCGTTTTGGTTAATGAAAATCATTTGGTTACAAGTAATCTTGGTTTTTCGGTGTTTGATGCTTTATATTGGATTGTGATTGTTTGGATTGTGTTTGGATGTTTGTTTTGACCTTGTTGGACTGTTTTCCTTTGCTGATTTCAGTGACCAATTAGGTTAGCCTTTTAGGTTTGAACTTTAGCCAGTGACTGTCCCGTTGGATCTTAGTTATTGGTTTAGTTTATGCCTTGTTTTGGTTTCTGTTTGGATTGTTTGATACCTTTGTTTACTTCTGAATTAGAGATGTACTTCTGATTTCAGAAAGTAACTAGGTTTGGTTTGAAGCTTAGCTTAGTCTATGCTTTTTGTGAGATTGTTCAGTTTGGGTTTTCAGAGTTTCATAGTCATAAGTTTAGAAACCAAGTCCTCCGACTATAGCGTGACACTATAGTTGGTAATCTGTCATCTGATCTGACCACGTAGCTCCTGCGGATCGACCCTGACTACCACTGTGCTAGTGTGTGTTTTAGGTTTTCTCTTATTTTTGACCGTTCGACGACCTAGGCGTGTCAAATTTTGGCGTCGTTGCCGGGGAGCTGTGAGCTTAGATTAGGTGATCTGTAGGACTTAGCTTCTGATTTTTGATGTTTGATTTCAGTTCTTTGAATTCTGGTATGTGTACGTCCTCATAATGGGCGATTACATGTACCCAGATCAGTATTATGAGTATTATGAAAAGCCAGCCGACACCTATTACGAGGATGATTGCTACAATGGATCATTCGATGACAATGGATGGAGGACCGATGAGTCATCTCAACCTGACATTTCTGCAACTTGGGCCCGACTTTGGGTACTCTGGTATAACACTCACCAAGAGCAGAAGGACCAGGCTGATGCTCTTGTAAGAATGCAAGCTTCTTTAGATAGGTTAGAGGAAAGTTGGAAATGTTCACCACCTCGCCAGAACCGAAGGCGAGTGATTTTTATACCAATAATAATGTGTGTGAACTTGCATCACCTGAATATGTGATGGAAGGGCATACACCGTGGGAAAGTCAAGAGACCACTGAGAGGGTCGAAAATGTTGTTGAGGAAGAGGTTGTAGGTGACAATGCTACCTCTGACTCAATAGCTTTTGATGTTTTTGAAAATGTTGATAATATCGAGCTGGTGATGAGTGAATCCATACCATCACCAGATAATTTGGTTGATGAGGATGTTGTGTAAGACCCATTTTTAAATTGAGATGCTTTATAAGGTTAGTAGATTTATTACCTTATAATTAGTATGATTTTAGCTATGAGTTTGTTTAGCATAAAGGTGTGGCGATCCTTGTGATTTTCTTTTGAGTTATGAGTTGTTGATGAGCGAGAAGAGGTTGAAATCCCTCTTAGGTACTAATCTTGGTATAATTAAGATTAGATAAGTTGTTATATGTGTTAGTGTGGTTAGAGGACATTTTGGGAGAAGTTTGAGTTTGAAAAATGTCAAAAAGAGCCAACCCGGGTCGTGTAGATTAAACCGGGTCGTGTCCGAAGGAACCCGGGTCGTGTGATCCAACCCGGACCGTGTTTTACCCACAGAGTAAACCGACTTATTTTTCGTAATGGAACCCAGGTCGGGTTACGGTGCAGACTATAAATACGCAGCAGACTTCATTTCGAAGAAAAACATTTCCTTTTCGATTTTTGGAGCTAGAGATGGCGATTTTGGGTCAATTAAAGCCTGGAGATTCATGGGAGAACATAGAGAAGTGTGAATCTAACCCCGTAAACGTGTTCTTGCGTCCGAATTTGTCGAGGTAAGTATCTCTCGGTTTTGGGGGTTTTAAACCCTAGCTTTCAATCTTTGTGTTTTAGCTATAAATTGTTATATACGTTGTTAGTAGGTTGTTAGTGGATGCGTTTAGAGTTATTGGTGAGATTATTGTTGAGTTCCTACGGTTGAATGAGTAGAACCGCGGATTTGGGGGTTTCGGTAAATATGGAGTTGATAATTACCGTTTATACTCCTTTTTCCTCTTTTGAGATATACATATTTGAGATAAATGATATTGAGATAATTGTGGATAATTGAGATATTGTTTTAGACTATGGTGATACGACCAAGTCTAGCGATCAGGAGTCCGGTATGCGCGTTTTGGGAGTTCCACTTATTAAACCAATATCAGGTGAATATGTTTTAGTATTTGAGTTGAGTTATACTTGTTTATCAGAGTATATATGTTTGTACGAGTATATTTATGTGTTGTGTTGTTATTATAAAGATTGAATAATAGGGTAATATCGTTATCTGTAAACAATAAACGGTGAATTGGGTATAAATACTGAATAATAAAGATGAGTAGATGTTAGAATGACTGTGTTTAAGTGACATTTTAATGATCGTTACAACTATGAGAATTACTATGATTGAGTGGAGTTGATTATGATAATGAGTATTTATGAGAATGTGATCGAGTTTATGAGCAGTACTGATTGAGATATGTATTGATGAGTTGATGTATGCTAATATTTAGCTGGCATTGTAAGCAGATGTGATTGCAGGTTTCAGTTAAAAAGAGGAGATGCTTACTTGCTAATGAGAATAGTAAAAGAGGAGAATGAGAATGTCCATTAAAGAGACATATATGGATTACATTGGAGATTACTCACTAAGCTTTATAAGCTTACACTTGAGTGTTGTGTTGTTTTGCAGGTATCTGTAGCTGTGATAGGGGAAGGCATGTGATAAAGAAAGATGGACAAGTTTAGAGCCTGTCCTTTAGCTGTCTTTGATTTATTTGTATTGCCTGGTTAGAATTTGTAAGGACCTTTTGTATATTTACTTGTGATGATAACATCTTGATCCGTGATTTGAGTACAAGTATACCCAGTTAATGTATAATTGTTGAAAATTTTTGGGTGTACTTTGTATGAGAAACCGGGTGTTACATGTTGAGGAGGAGGCTGTAAGTGACAGTACAGACCCCAGCCCAACAATTCCTGAAATTTTTGAAATTTTTGAGAAATTTGAAAGTAAGGATCTGATGATGGGTGACTTTGTACCACCATCAGATCAAATAAGTCACTCACTCTTGGTTCCGATCCACCTGTTGGACGATGACCAAGAAGCTGATGTTGACGAGTTAATATTTGAAAATAAAAAACATGATTTTATCACCACTCATGATCCATTCATGAATGGAAAATTAGATGTAATCAATACTATCGATGAGGACATATGGAAGCATCCTGATATGTTGCCTTCCGATTCCATTCGATTGGAAAATTTTTATTGGTACTGCAAACCAAAATTGCAACCTGAAGATAGCATGCGAGACACTAGCAACCGAGGAGTGAAACAACTACTGGAAGCGGCCCTAGGCGCACTTCATGTCAAGCCTATGACTTTGAAGAGATGCAGAAGGAAGGACCGAGCTTGGAGGTTCAAAGCTACCTCCAAGCATTCACGGGAGTTAATCAGAAAGCAGCAACTCGGCAGCAACATGAGAACCAACAAGCCATTCGACCCAGGAAAGTTTAAGGGGCAATAGGTCAGCGAAAGGATGGTGGAAGTAGAAATGCAGCAGAAACAAATGGCATACGACCCACCGTAGATGTAGAAGGAGTACTACGTCTGGCTGAAGACGTTAAACTTAGCGCTTGTTGGGAGGCAACCCATCGTGTCATAGGTTAGGTTCTGTCTTTCTTAGGAATAATTAGAGAAAAATATATCATTGTCAATTGCAGGTACTGGTCCAAGGCAAGTGTGGGGTCGTGTGAAGAATTGGAATTTTTAATGACCGCGCCGCGGTTTTCTCAATTGCGCGACGCGGGATCGTAAACCAACCCGATGCGCAGGGGTTGATTTGGTGACACGCGCGCCGCGGGTTGTGCATTTACACGACGCGGGAATCGATCGGTCAGTTTTCCTCCATATTAAGGTAACCCGCGACACTATTCACACACACCACGACTCGGAGCTCTGATCAACAAAAATTTCTTGTGTTTTTTCTTGCTCATTTCATTCCTACTACTACGGTACGTCATTCTAACTAGCTATTACTCGTTAAAACTAGTGATTAGGTAGTTAATTTGAGTGATTTATTCAAAAAGTTCAAAACTTAGAAATCGCCAATGCTGACTCATAGGGTGTTTATTTTGCCAAATAGAGACCCTAGATGAGTTAGTCAGCACTTAGGCTACCTTGTGGTGTGCTTGAATTGAATTTAAACATGTTAAAACTCGATTTGAGTTCGGATTTTGGAGACAGCCGCTCCTCGCGCCGCGCCCTTGCTGGGAAAGAAAAAGACTTATTTTGCAAAAAAAATTCGTTTTTGCAGATGATGTACAGACTAGACCACGATTCCTTCAGTTTCTAGAGGGGCCTCCTAGCTCCGTGGAGTACCGATCGAGGAGAGACGCATTGACAGGTCGCCGGGTTCTGGAGGCGACGATTATTGATCGGGACATTCTCAGGGGTGCTGGGCTCTGGGGCGAGATCGAGCCATTTTTGCACCGCACCTGGACCTATGAGGACGCTTCATTTACCTGTCGGGGCTGGGATAGGCTCATGGCCACCAAGGAGGACGTTGTCTACACGGAGCCTCTTCTGGAGTTCCTTTCCACAGTCCAGTTTGCACCGGGAGCGACAGATGCCCGTTCCAGGCTGGTACGGTTCAGGTTGGGAGGTGTGCAGAGGGAGTGCAACCTCCGGTAGTTTGGGAGGCACACCGGTATCTACACTGAGGCAGACTTGCAGCACCACCACTTCACGCAGTTTATGGGTGCGTGCATTCAGGGGCAGCCCGAGCGGGCTACCAATGCGGAGGTTTGGGCATCATTGTCCAACATTTTCTACGAGGCGGGGACCTCCAGGGAGAGCCATCTCCATGATCCACTCCACCGTCTCATGCACCGCATCGTCTCCACCTCCATCATGCAGCGGGAGGGGGGCGAGAAGGTGTCCGGCGAGGACATGACATTCCTCTGGGTTCTCCTCGACCCCTCCAGGTTTCTTCACCTCCCTTTTTCCTTAGTCGTTGCCATATCCACCCGATCGACGGGTGCCTCCGCCAGTAGTCCTCTGGGCCGGGGATACTTCATCACCCGCCTGGCCCGATCATACCGGATCCTCACCGCCCGTACTGTCGCCACCTTGACCGCTTTACCTCCATCTCGCACTACGGCGCGAGCATTGGAGAGCATGGGGCTGATTCAGCATCAGCACCTGGCACAGTTTGTGAGGGCAGAGACCGAGGCACCCCAGGACCCCCAGCCAGCGTACGCCCAGCCTGGCAGGAGACGCAGGAGGCAGCCTCCACCAGCAGAGCCAGCTCTACAGCCACAGCAGCAGGAGGACCCATCGGCCATCTACCGACTGGCAGCCAGGGTTGCCAGGATGGAGGACCAGTTGGAGTGGATTGGGGAGGTACTTTTGGATCTAGCTACCCAGCAGGGTCAGCGCCCCCGACCATTCCCAGCCAGAGCCCATGATCAGGAGGCTGGACCTTCCAGACCACCAGGTGGCAGTTGATGTATTTTTATTTTTCATTTTTTTGGGAGATATGTACTGTACCTATGACACACTTTTATCTTTTGCTTGTTTATATTTTATATTTGTTATGTTTGCTTTTAATGTCTTGTTCAGTTATGCATATTATACCAAATTGGGGAGGAGTTGTCTCAGGCAAGTGTGGGGTCACTGTGCCCCCTCCACTTGTCTTGATTACCGGCGTGTTCACTGTTGCGCTACTACTCCAAAAATGCGAAATCAAGGACTTTTTTTGTTCGAATTTGTACCTGTGATACCGAGTACCAACCAAGCAGTCTACCGTCCAAAGCGAGTAACTCTTTCTCCCTTGTTCTAATATATTTTTATGTACAACGGGGACGTTGTACGGTTTTAAGTGTGGGGTGTGGACGGTCGAAAGAGTTTATTTTTGAAATTTTTTACGGGAAAAGACCAATGTTCAAATTTTTTTGCAAGTTTTTCAAAATTTTTAATAAATTGTAATTTTGAAACGAATGGTTTGTGATTGTGATAGCAGTGGTATTTTTCAAGAGATACTATTTAGTTGTGATCATGCTATTAGTTTAGTCAAACAAGTTGAGTTTTAGGAGTTAGACGATTGGATTGTTTTAGGATTGGAATTTAGGAAGGAAATGTCAATTTGTGGCCTTTGTTGTTCGAGCCGGTAGGTCCGAAAAGGGTGGCCTCGAAGAGGCATTTATGCACCTTACCATCTAAGATCGTCTGGTCTGGGATGGTATTTTCGAAAGCTAGTTACACGGACAACATCGAAAGTCATGGACAATTCCTTAATGGCCTTTAGAATCTGAATGAGTAAGTACACTTCATTGTGGACAGAAAGTTTGTAATCAAGGGTTCTCTAGAAAGCCATGCATTCCAAAGAACATTCTAATTAGGTTCTCGCGAACTATTTCACTCTAACTCATAAGGCAATAAGCTTTGAAACTAAACACAGTCAAAAATTGTTTAAGTCTCAGTTAGACTTTTTTAAAAACTCTCTTGCGTGGGGACAAGCAAGGCACAAGTGTGGGGTGTTTGACAACGCCTAGTGATATTGCATATTTTAGTCGTTGTTGAGCCCTATTCTTAGTGAAATTATATCATATATATCGTGGTATTCTCACTTTTCGTGCCAGTACTTGTTTGGAAGAAAATAATGAAAACAGGGACCAAAAGCGTGCAAATTGGAGAAAGTATGGAGAAGAAGGAAAAATCAGGAAAATGCGTACGCGTGCCGCAGAAATCATAAAGGCGCGACGCTGTTTTGAGGCGGTGGAACAAATTCAAATGCCGATAAAACGGGAGAATATTAGTACGCGCGCCGCGGGATCCATAAAAGCGTGGCGCGGCCGCGAGAAAATTGCAACTATAAATAGAGGCTTTTCCAGCCGAAAACCCTAGCAAAGACCTGGTGGAAAATCGACTTGAAGGCTCTTTGACTCCGTGATTAAGCAGCAGCAACCTCTCAATTGGTATTTTAAGTTTTAAAATTTAATTTCGTTTTAGTATTAGTTAGCAATAGTGGCTAGGGTCTTTGGGAGTGACAACCACTGACCTTGAACACTTTAGTTTACTGTTTTTCAGTATTGGTGACTGTATTGGATCATTGGAATTCGTTTTGGTTAATGAAAATCATTTGGTTACAAGTAATCTTGGTTTTTCGGTGTTTGATGCTTTATATTGGATTGTGATTGTTTGGATTGTGTTTGGATGTTTGTTTTGACCTTGTTGGACTGTTTTCCTTTGCTGATTTCAGTGACCAATTAGGTTAGCCTTTTAGGTTTGAACTTTAGCCAGTGACTGTCCCGTTGGATCTTAGTTATGGGTTTAGTTTATGCCTTGTTTTGGTTTCTGTTTGGATTGTTTGATGCCTTTGTTTACTTCTGAATTAGAGATGTACTTCTGATTTCAGAAAGTAACTAGGTTTGGTTTGAATCTTAGCTTAGTCTATGCTTTTTGTGAGATTGTTCAGTTTGGGTTTTCAGAGTTTCATAGCCATAAGTTTAGAAACTAAGTCCTCCAACTATAGCGTGACACTATAGTTGGTAATCTGTCATCTGATCTGACCACGTAGCTCCTGCGGATCGACCCTGACTACCACTGTGCTAGTGTGTGTGTGTTAGGTTTTCTCTTATTTTTGACCGCACGACGACCTAGGCGTGTCATATATATATATATATATATATATATATATATATATATATATATATATATATATATATATATATATATATATATATATATATATATATATATATATATATATATATATATATATATATTTATCCGTTGCTCAACTTTTGAACAATTATAATTCAGCCCCTTACTCTTTTAATTAATCTAATTAATACTAAATTAATTTTTGATTAATCATTAAGTAAATTTCATGATTTCTAATTAATATATTATTCTCATAATACATTAATAAATCAATTTCCTTCTCTCTCTTTAAGTTATCTTGTTCTCTGGTGGTTTTGAGGGAAACCCAAAAGGACTGTGCTGCTATCAATCAAGTATATTCACAAATTATAGTCATGGCTTAGACACCTAATCCAATAGTTTTTGGGTTTCTATATTTTTACACGTCTGCTTTTTGTGGCCTTGTGTAATTTCTATAAGGTTGATCTCGGTAAACTAGAGATGGCAACCTTAAGGAGATATTGGGTGCACTTCAACCTCGTGAGTATAATATAAAACAATCGGTATAAAATTTCTTGTAGATTATATTAATCGATTTATGTGAAATGCTTGGGTTTTACAGATGGATGCAAGTCCTAACTTGTCAAAAGATCAGCTTGTTGAGTGTTGTCTAGATTATCGCTATTGGTGGCGAAGCATGGTAGCAGGAGGTCTTCCGACGGCTGGAGATGGCTAAGGTACCATTTATTGACCTCCCAAATTGAATTTCTATAATTATTGTTGAGCTAAAGCTACAGGAAAATAACTTGGGAACTCATGATTTTACTTGATATGCAAACATCTAGAACAATCATTTAGATACTCGCAAGTTCTGACATTAATGCAAACATTCGATTTTGGCAAGAAGACTTTTCCCTCATGCAGATATGTTCACATAGATGTCATACAGAAATGGTAATATTATTAAACAATCATTTATGACTATACTTATGATTATACCTATAATCATTTCTGGTTATAACTATGATTGTAACTATAATTGTATAAATGACTAAAACATAAGTTATAATCATTGATGATTACAACTATGTTTGTATAAATGACTGCATAAATGATTAAAGATTGCAAACTCACTTTTGATTACAGAAAGTATAGTGTTAATCATTGACGATTAGCACTATAACAACCACTTTATAGTAATCATTAAAATATGAGCATATAAACTCTATTGTTAATCATCAACGATTATAACTTTTGTGCAACTTTAATATAGTTTGTACATTATTTTTTTAATATCTTTGAACTTGATTTTGTAGGTGTGAATCCAAGAATAACTATGATCACGGGTGCCCACTATTTGTTTATGATTAAAATTGCATTGTATTTTTTGTCTATATTGTGCTGTAATCATCGATGATTAAAACGGCATTGTACTTTTTATCTACATTGTGTTTTATATTCATTTACGATTACAATTGTAGTTGTTTTTTTTTAATTTATGCATTGTTCTTTATTCATTCATGATTACATACGTATTTCTTTTATATCTACATTGTGATTTATTCATTCATGATTACAAATATATTGCGTTTTTTAACTTTACATTGTGTTTTATAATTATTTATGAATGAAATCGTATGAATCAAATGATACAAGAAAAAAAAAGTATTTTGGCGAAAAATGATTATTACTATTTATTAATAAAATAAAATAAGTAAAAAGTAAGTAAAAAAATGAACCTATATAATCTGAAATTATTAAAAAAAATAAAAATTAATTTATTAGTTTTTTTTGGTAACTAACAATCAGTTTTCTAGATTTTAGAAAACTATAATTTTGTTATAGTTTAATTAAAATATATAATTACTAATATGCTCTTATAAATTGATTGGTCCAGAATTGGCATCGCGATCTCAACATTTTCTTTTGCCTCAATTAAACCTCCCTCTGCCTCTCCCTCTCTCTCTCTCTCTCTCTCTCTCTCTATATATATATATATATATATATATATATATATATATATATATATATATATATATATATATATATATATGTATATGTGTGTGTGTGTGTCTGCGTGTGTGTATTAAAAACTTATTTAATTAAAGAGATAAAGTTTATTTTATAAAGTTTGATTTTATAAAATATAAAAGTAAGAATCCTTAAAAAAATCTAGTCAAAAAGAAAGAGACAAAATGAGAGTTCTCATATTGGATTCTAGCTTTAGCCAATGCATGTTGATCTTATGACTTAATGTGTTAGGATCATGCATGGTATAAAAGTGAAGTGATCTTGTGTTCAAAGGAGTCGGTCTTTCGGCAAAATAATTTTCTTCCCTTCACCCTACTTGGTCGACAATTGCCTAAAGCATTCTCACACACTCTCCACTAGTTTACTAATTTGTTTGTTCATTTACTTACCTATCTTAGATACAAAATGGTTTTGGTTTCTAAGCTTAAGAGATAGTAAGAACACAATGAAGAACTAACATTCAAATTGTCACACAACTTGTGGTGGATACAAATATAAAATATCGTACTTTTGACCTTGCTGTCAACTTCAACAATATCCAAATTTTGAGTTGGACCAACTAACTACAAAGGTTGTAACTACTCGTCTTCTTTATGTTGTTTTAATTATTTTAAACATACATCTAATCAAAGATCCTTTGCAGTAATTATGTTTTTATTCAAGTTTTAGTTTTCGCTGCAAATGTTGTTATTTTATGTGTCACTACTAGAAAAAAGACTTTTAATGACAGACAAATGATGACAGACACTGTTTTATGACAGACAAAAAAGTTCGTCATAAAATTTATGTCATCTATTGTAAAAATATAAAGATTTACCACATACATAAATGTTCGTCATAAATTAATGTCATCTCTAGTTAAAATTAACGACATACATACTTGTCCGTCATCTTTTCCTGTCATAAAAACGAATTTAGAAAAAAAACACGCGCTATACTAATAAATGTATGTCGTCTTGGCATGAAGTCGACGTCGCTTTATTATTTCCCCATTCCCTCTCTTTCGCAGTACTTAATTCTCATTTGCAACACTTACCTCTCACGTACTCCACCAGTCCAGTCGCCGGTGATTTAGGGCTTCTATTCCATCTCTATCGTGTTAACAGAGCATCACACTTACCTCTCACGTACTCCACCAGTCCAGCCGCCGGCGATTTAGGGCTTCTATTCCATCTCTATCGTGTTAACAGAGCATCACAAAGTCGCTTCACTAATAGCCGCCTCTCAGTCCTTATTTTGGTACTTGTACGCTCGCGTTCTAGCGATTTAAGGCTTCCACTCCCTTTCTGCTACCATTGATCTTGCCTCCACAATTAGGTCAAACAGTTACGATTCAATTTGCCTCCTCACCCTCAACGCGAATCAGGTATGTTTGGTTTCAATCGCATCTAAAATAACACATATAAGCCCAAAACGTAACTTTTTCTACGATCAATTTTTGTAGTTTACATTGATTTTCAATTAGGGGCTGCAGGGATTTCGAAATCATCTAGCGTTACTGCAATTTCAAAGGTTGTTGTTTACTAAATCGATTGTACCATCTCATATATTTTTATCACATGCTGATGAAATTTGCTTTATCCCTACATGTCAACTCTGTATTCATCTTCGCTAGATTGCATTTGTCCAAACATGTTTACATTGCGGTTTTAGAGAGAGTACCGAATACTTTATCCTTGCGTCTAATGATACACTTTGGTTTTCTGTGACTTTAAGATAAACATCTTTAAGATCAATCTCACATTGCCTTTGTAAAATGTCTGGCTCCAAATTTATACAAATGGCGCTCTTTTTTTAAAATTGTATTGTTGTGCAGGATAACTGAACATTGTATAAAGAAAAGACTTCAATGGCGCACTTCTTTTGTGCGCAAAGTGTGCAGAGAAGGTGAATATTACGAGGATATGATGCGTTATTTACGAAAAAACTTGGCGGTAAGTATAAAAGTGAGCTTCATTGTTTCATGCCATTTTTAAAAATTAACTTCAATATGCATACACAACCTTAAAACTTAACAAATTGTTTAGTTTTTTTTCTAATGAGGTTCCCTAGATTGAGGCACAAAATTAATGATTTTTTTTCTTGCAGCTGTTTCCTTATCATCTTGCTGAGTATGTTTGCCGTGTAATGAGGGTGTCTCCCTTCAGATACTATTGCGATATGATATTCGAAGTCATGAAAAATGGTAGTTAGTTGTTGCATTAAATTATACAAGTTTTTGCACTTTTATAGTGAAACTACTACTATTCGTGTTGGTATCATTAGTTTTCTATAATATAATAATTCATCAACTACCAAATGTTCATCTTGAATGCAGAACAGTCTTATGATCGCATTCCAAATTTTAGCACAGCAGATGCCTTGAGACTCACTGGGATAGGCAGAAATGAATTTATTGATATCATGAACAAATGTAGATCTAAGGTATAAATTTTAATACTTTGGTCTCAAACTTCTGTAGGTGTCTTATATCAATTTTTGGTTTCTTGATACGTGCACATTATTTTAATTTTTAAACCAATGTATTCCCTCTCTTTCATATGGTTATGTAATAAACATATGGCATACCCTCAATTTTTGGTGTCTTGTTTATAATCTAATTATTCATAATAATTTTGGAGCTATTTAGAAAATAATGTGGAAGCTGAACAAGTCAATAGCTAAAGAATCATTGCCTTCGCATCCAGTGGACATCTCAATTGAACCTTAGTGGGGAGTTTGTCTTGTCAACCTTACATTGGAAGAATTTAAGGTAATGTACATCATTTTAGTCTGATATATGGTCTTTAAATGTTCCAAATAATATACTTTCCAATCTTTTGTGTTTTCTGTTTATGCTAATGTTCTCAATCTTTCTCTTTTCTGTTTCTGGTATTAGCTCATTTGTTTGGTCTTTAACAACTAAGAAATTTATAATTCTGGTTCAGGTTTGGTTTCCTTAACTTGGTCTTCTTCTGTCACCAGTTCATTAATTGCTAAGATTTTACACATGTTCCACCAAAACCAAATCAGTTTCAAGAGTGTCTACTTAATTTAAGGGACCATTTTGCCATTTGTTAGTGTGGCGTAGTACCTTTTTATTTCTTGAAAAAAGGTACAAGTTCAATTTCCTAATATGAAGAAACTTATATTAATATTATTTGTAACCAAGGAAGAATATCTTAACAGAAAAAATTACAATGTCTTTAAAGGTTATTGTTTAAAGTAAAGTGCTATGATTGAAAGTTTTAACATATAATCAGTAAGATTTTATAAGTACATACAGAAAGTGACTTTTTTGCCCCTTAATAGTGTCTCCTGGTACCTTGTTATTTCTTGAAAATCGATACACATGTTGAAAAAGCCTTTACACTATTTTTTTATTTCTTGAAAGCCTTTACACATGTTCTGCCAAAAATCTTTTTCACTCAATTTCAACAATCTTTTGTGTTGTTGCTTTATTCTCTCTCCCTCTTTCTTTTGTGCTGTTCCTTTAATGATTGAAAACTGTTTTATGATTACTCAGGTTAGCATTTGGGATCCAAGTTGCTTGGCATATTCAAGAATGCATTATTTAAATTCTTCACGTAGTTTCACTACTCAAGTCTGAAATTTTTATAACTGAGGAGGATCTGTTATTAAAGGTATTTTATATTTTTATTTTCAATTAAATGTGCATTATGGTTGTAAAGATTTATTTACCGACATTTATATTGCAGGAAAAGTCTGAGGAGATCAAACCATGTCTAAGTGGAAGGTGTATTTATCTTGTTGGTCAGTTCTTATAACATTTTTTGTTTTCGATCTTTACATTTATCAATCTTTTAAATATCATCTTATTCATTTTAATATTATACGAATGCAGGAATGATGGGATCTGGAAAAACAACAATCGGCCACATTTTATCTGAAGTTCTTGATTATTCTTTTTTCGACAGGTTTGTAACATTTTAATTACTTTTCTATTAAATCAAATAATCAAAAAGGATTTAAAAAAATCATGTTTTAGATTCCTACGGTGACAAATTAATCGAGCAAACCGCTGGCGGAACTCCAGTTGCAGACATATCTAAATTACATGGCGAGGGGCATTTTAGGAATAAAGAGGTTCGTTTAATACTTCAATTCTCCCACAGTTTCTTTTTTTTTCATTTTCACTTTTTTTTAATGGTAGTACTTTAATTAGAGTGAAGTATTACATAAGCTGTCATCGATGCATCAACATGTTATTTCAAATGGTGGTGGTGCTGTTATTCGGCCTATTAATTGGTATGTCTTAATTTTATTTGACCTTTTATATTCTTAAATTTCAGTAAAATAGCAATCTACTTTTGTTATATCAGGAAATACATGCACAAGGGTATAAACGTCTTTATAGATGTACCCTTGGATGCATTAGCACAAAGAATAACTGCCATAGGTATTGCTTCTCACCCGCTTTTGCATCATGGAACTGGTGATGCTTACACACAAGTACACATTTTTTATTTTCCATAATTTTTATACAATAATATTTTATATTAAATTTATAATTGTTTCGTTTTCATGAAATGTGTAGACTTTTAAGAGACTATCGAAGCTTTGGGAAGAAAGAAGTGAAGTGTACACTGACGCCCATGTGAGGGTATCTTTGGAATGTATGAATATACCAACGCCGAGCTTGATGATCTGTGTGAAGAATGGGCTACGTATGTCACGACCTTTATTTATAAGTGATATTGTATTTGTCAATTACTTTTGGATAAACTTGGAAGGGTATTTTGTATATTCGTCAATCACTTTTGGATAAACATGGAAATATACTTTGTGTTTGACGTATTATAATTTGAGCAGTGAAGTAGCTTTTTGTGTATTAATATCTTATTTTGTATTATATATATATATATATATATATATATATATATATATATATATATATATATATATATATATATATATATATATATATATATATATATATATATATATATATATATATATATAGTAAAATCATGAAAGACAAATGTATGTTGTAATTGTGTGTCATAAAGGTCTGTCATAAATTTACGACGGACAAATGTCTGTCATATGAGATTTATAAATGTTTGTCATATTTTCAAAATTACGACAGACATTGTCCGTCATAAATGTATGTCATAAATGTCTGTCGTAAATTTATGACAGACAAATGCATGTCATATTTGATTTATGACATGACTTTCAATAACAGACATTTGTATGTCATCTATGGTCATTTACGACAGACATTGTCTGTCATGAAAAGCCATTTTTCTACTAGTGTGTTTTGAACATCATCACTTGAACATTAATTCTCAACACAAAGAACTATGCATCAACTGTCAATATAATGTAATATGCAATCGATTTTCAGCTATTAATGAAAAATTCAAAAAGTTAAAAACATAGTAAATTTTCAAAAGACAAAAAAATACCCAATAGGGCATGATTTCATTTGTTTGTTATAGTTTTTCATCGTCCAATAAAGGGAGTTTCTTGGTTCCTATAAAATGTGTAAGAGTTAATCATGAACTTAGTAATAATATATCTCAATGTTAAATTCTCGTCTACAAGTCTACAAGATTTGTCTCAACGGTGGATCTTGTAGCATCCAATTTTGGATAGATATTCATTGTTCTATATTAGCAATCGATTAGTTATATTAGCTTCTTATAATCCCTTTGAATGTTAGTATGTGTAAGTTTTCTATAGATATCGTTTAAAAAAAATCAAGTCCAAGCTACTAGGTTATTATTGATCAAATGCACTACTTAAATTAACACAAATTTGCGATGATCCATCATCCATATGGCATATGATGTGTTTCATAGTATTGAACAACTTATAAATCAAGCTGATGTTGACCTGGCGAGACCCGTACAAAATGATGTGGCAATGAATATTTTCTCTTAGAACGGGGAAACATTTTACAAAGATATCTTGCATGATGATTATTCCTTTTTAGCATGATATGTAGATTTCATATTATGTATACGTCTGATTACTGAATTTTCGAATTTAAGTGAGCAATATTATGTGCTTTGTGAGAGCTTATTTAGAGTATTATGTTCTATTTTTTGTGAGGATAATATAGGATTAGATAATTAGGGTTTTTTCAATCGTTTGTTGATTAAGAACATAGTGTTGTGAGAGTTTCAAACTTTTTGCATCGTAAACCCGTAAAATATATATGGATGTGTAATAGAAATTTCACCATTCTTAACGTGTTTTATATATATATTTTTTTAAATTTAAAATTTATAACGGTTGCATTGAACCCCTTTCTACAATCTACTCATCATTATTCCGACCAACAAATATTATTAATACTTTTGCTTTAGGAGAGTTTTTCTTATGATTTGTTATTATTAAGTTCTAATCGTACTTTTTTTTTTAATTGTAATCGTTGTACTTTAACCAGGGGTGTATATAAAATGTGAACCAAACTGAAAACCACAAATTTAAGAAACCGTTTTGGATTTTAGTTGATAGAAAAACTGAAAATGTCTATTTGGTCAAGTTTGGTTTTAAGAAAAAAGATCTAGAAAAAAATCAATTATTTCGGTTTGATACAGTTTGATTTTAAGGTAAAAAAAATACTAAAATCAAATCATTTATTAGTAAATTATGTGGTTTCGAGATATATAGTTTAGTAGCTAGCAGTATTAATGTCAAGATACTTAAGATTTTAGTTTTTTGGAAAACAAGTTTACTTACCATAAAAATTCAAAAAATATTCAAAAACTAAATCTAAAAACCAATTACGGCAGAATCAAAACCGAACAACTTTTTGTTGCTGAATTACTATGGTTTTGGTTTCGATTCTACCAAAAACCAAACCAAGCCCCTTTTTCCACACTCCAAACTTTATGTTGTAAGAAGTTTGGGCCTAAATAAAATA
This sequence comes from Cichorium intybus, assembly GCA_023525715.1. Lineage (NCBI taxonomy): Eukaryota > Viridiplantae > Streptophyta > Magnoliopsida > Asterales > Asteraceae > Cichorium > Cichorium intybus. Next base: position 102,812,854 of record CM042012.1, read on the forward strand.
TCTCCATCAGATTTTTATCATGGTATTTATGGTTGAGAATAATGTAACTTTTAATGATAACTATTCATTAAATTAAATAAAACAGTCAAAATATAATAAATATATAACATATAATTTCACTGAAGTAATGTGTTCAAATAATAAATAAATTTTTTTAGAATAATGAATATTTATCTATAATTAGACAATGTTTGATTTATTTCCTTCACAATATTTGTTTATATCTAGAGAGAAGCATTAGAGTTGTAGTCTCTGTATTTAATCCCCAAACTCTATATTTATAGTTGAAAAGATGGATATAAAACAACAATTGAAAAAGGTTCAATTCGTTAAACAAATCTCAAAAAGAGAATTTATCGGTTAGATAAACAATTTAACCAATAAAATATCGAATGTAGCAAGCAAGTAACATCCATAATGACTGTCAATAAACAAGTTTATGCATCGGTAAACTATACAATATATGTGAACTCTTTGTGAGAGACAAACTAAAAAACGAATGCAAGTGTCGCTTATTATTGAAACAGAGATTTTTCGTTGGTTTTCATCACTTGTAACGAAGATTCTGTCACTGAATCTCTTTACTACCGTCACCACATTAAAAATAAAAAAGAGAAAAAGAAACGAGAACCAACATAATGTGCTTATCCAGAAGAATAGTGCAATTTATATCAAAACTGAACTGTACAAATAAGCATCTTCAAGGTTATGATACAAACGAAAAACTATTAACTTAAAGAGTTAACTAAAACTCAATCCAAAAAATAGAATAATTAATATATCTTAAAATAACTAAACCGATATCACGAGGCTCCTGAAAAACTAAGATTATGTTATCGATCATCCTTCTTTAATTCATTCTCATGAGGTGTCAAGTTCAAATCGTAACCTAAAACTTCCTTACCATTTGAATTAGTCGTGACCGAAGAAGAAGAACAAGACTCGTCATATGGTACGATATCCTTGTTTTCAAGGCATAAAACCTTCTCCTTGTTGTCGACTTTTTCCAACCAATGTTTCCTCATGTGTCCTCCCAATGCCTGCCCGATTGCAAACCCGTCACCACAAATCCTACATTGGTGTAGTTTATGTTCAGAAAGTGTTTCAAGAGTCGTCGTTTTAAGACTACTCCGGTGACTGGCCCGGTGGCCGCCTAAAGCTTGAAAGCTATCGTACTCCTTGTCACAGTCCTTGCACTTGTACATGCGACGGTGTTGGTTGGCGGCATTAGGGTTTTCTTCAGCATGTTTGGCAATCAAGCTGGCGTTTTTCCTAACCATGTCTTCGATGGTAGGGTTTTGGTGTTTGTTGCCGGACATCTTTATGATAAAATAACTTAAGAGTCACCGTGTGTCTAAGGGAGCACCGGAGCAGCTGCCGTGAGCGTCTGTTCGTCTTGTTTAGTGGCTAGTTTTTGAAGAGTGGGATTTTAAAGTGTATATATATAAATTATTCGGCGTACAAGATTGACAGCAAGCGTGTCTATCGTTTTCAGGAAAGTGTCATATAAAAGGATTGTTTCCTGATTATGGAGTAGGAGTAGGAGGTTGAAGAGAACGAGGGAGTTGGGGTGGGGGGGGGGGGGGGTGGTTATGGTTATCTAATGTACCATTCTTTGTAACTTTGTATTGAAATGTAATGGGCTTCAAGCCCAAAGGCCTCAAACCCAGATCCATATTAATCAGCCTTGACTCGACTAACGACGATTATTAATTATCTTGGGAGCCAAGAATTATTTAAAAGATTATTAATTATCTTGGGAGCCAAGAATCAAGTCAAGAAAGGAATCCTTCGTGTGCAATATAGCGCAATATTTATGCCACGATTTTCCTTTATTTCAGTGTTCACCAAGTTCTAGCAGTGCCAAGAGCTTGAATAGCAAGTATTGCCATATTAATTTAGTTTCTTTTTGCTTTAGTTTTCCTTTTATTAATTAATGGGTTTTCTTTAGTTCAGTTTTCTTATTATTGATTGGAAATAATCTTTTTCCTTGCAGCTTTAGTTTCCTTTTGTTGTGAAACCTAATAAATATGTATCTTACTTATTTGTATAAACAAATTTAAAGAATTGAATTTCATACCTTGTGATGTTTGTCTTCACTGATTGGTTATTGTCCTTGTTATATTCACTCCATGTATATTTTGGGCTCAATTCTAAAACAAAGAACGAAGTACGAACCCTTAAAAACGTAAAAGAAATTCCTTATATTAGTCATTAGAATAAATGAATTTTTTTTTTATTTATCACTGGAAACTATTGAATTATAAAACTTAAACTATATCCAAATAAAACTCGATGTATATTGTTCTTCAACATCATTAACTTGACCATGTTTTAAAAACGTAAACATTTTTATGTACATATGTACATAACATATGTGCATATATATAAACGCTATATGCATATACACACATACTTTAAGCGCATATGCATATAAAAATTGTTTTTTTTGCAAATATCTTTCGGCGCATTTATTAGATGCTGAAAAAGCGTCTTAATCCAAAAACTATCTTAGATATTGAAAAAGAGTCTTAATCCAAAAAAAATGTTTTATAAAAGGAGTTTCTTGGTTTTTTAAGTTCTCATTTGATCTCAACACTATATATATATATATATATATATATATATATATATATATGGTCCCGTTCCGGTGAGGACTCGTAAGGACACCTTAAAAGGAGTTTCTTGGTTTTTTTAAGTTCTCATTTGATCTCAACACTATATGGGTCCCGTTCCGGTGAGAACTCGTAAGGACACCTTAAAAAATTGAAAAAAAATATAAAAAAATACAACTCATAAAATCGAGAATAATATTATATCATTATAAAAAAATTGAAAAAAAAATTTGAATCATTGAGAAACAGTAATGATCCACAAAAGATTTTATTTTGTGGATCATTGTTTCATTATAAAAAAAATAATGATCTAAAATTTTTTTTTCGAATTTTTTTTCTTCAATATAGTACTATGATCCAATTTATTATTTATATATATTTTTTAATATTTTCAGGTGTCCTCACGATTCCTCACTTTAAGAAGAGTTCTCACCAGATCGCTTATATATATATATATATATATATATATATATATATATATATATATATATATATATATATATATATATATATATATATATATATATATATATATATATATATATATATATATATATATATATATATATATATATATATATATATATATATATATATTACATATATAGATATAGATATATATATATATATATATATATATATATATATATATATATATATATATATATAATATAATATAATATATATATATATATATATAATATAATATATATATATATATTATATATATATATATATATATATATATATATATATATATATACAAAAATTGAAAACAAAAATCGAAAACAAAAATCTGACCAGTAAAATAAAATTTAAGAAAACAATTTTGAATTCATATTTAAGGTTCTTTATCACACTGTATGAGTAAGAATGGCAATTGGCCGAGTCAACGAGTATAATGCCCTAAAAATGCCAATCCACGGCCTGAAACAGGCTAAAACGCGACTAATGGCTTTGTCCATACTTAAACATACACTGAGTAAAATGTCCTTATAATATTATGTTCAAAATATATATTTCCAAATTCTAATTTTTCGAAAGGACTGAGTCAAATTTTTGTGCATTTTTTTTTTTGTAGAACATTTTACAGGAAGATGGACTGATAATTCAGAACATATAAGAGTCATATTAAATGGATTAAAATGTAGAACCTTAACATCATTTAGATGGTATAAGGATACTTTTCTTAGCAGAGTAATGGAATTACCAGATTGTAATAGTCCTTATTGGAAAGCTAAATTTATAGATGGATTACCTAATTTATTTGCAGAAAGAATAAGAAAGCAATTAAGAGGAAATAATCCTAGTATTATATATGAAGATCTTACTTATGGGAAGCTAATAGGAACATGTATCCAAGAAGGATTATCCTTATGTAATGAAATAAAATTAAATCATCAGATTAAAAGTCAACATCTTAATGAAAAAAGACAACTAGAAGAATTTTGTGAACAATTTGGAATGGATATGAATATAAAAAATTACAGTAAAAAATCTAAAATAGGTAAATACCCTGAAGATAAAAAGTATAAAAGAATTAAGAAAATGAATTTTAAAAAACAAAAAAGAGAAGAAAATTCTAAAAGTAATAAAAAATCGTTTAAATCTCATAAGAATATTAAATGCTACAAATGTGGAAAAACTGGTCATTATGCTAATAAATGTAAAATGAAAAATAAAGAAAAGATAAAAAAGAAAATTAATAAATTAGATTTAAATGATGATACTAAACAAAAATTTATTAGTCTAATGGAAGAAACAGAATCGGATAGCTCAGACAACTATTCAGAAAATTATTATGATGAAGACATTACTTCAAGTGAAGATGAATGTAATTGTATTACTAAAACAGATTTAGAAACAGATAATAATAAATTTGAAGATGAAATATATTTAATTGAATCACAATTTCAAAATAATCTACAAATTAATATGATTAGTAGTGATATAGCAAGATTGCTTAAAGAAATATCAGATGATAAAATTAGAAATCAAATAATAGACAAATTACAAACTACTGATAAAGGTAAACAAGTGGTTAATGAAGAACCTTATTCTATGAAAAAATTAGATCAAATGTTAAAAGGAAGAAGAAATATTAAAACTACCTTTGATTCAATAACAGTTGACGATTTAAATAGAGAAATCACTAATTTAAAATTAGAAATTGAAAGTTTGAAGAAACATTCTATAATCCAAGATAATAGAATAACTAAGCTTGAAAAAAGACCCATAGAAACATATGCTGAGGAAAACCTTAGTAATGAAAATTTATTCCTTCAATCGATTGAAAAGCTAATTTTTAGAAAATGGCATGTAAAAATTAATCTTTTAATAGGTTATAATTATAAAAAAGAATTTACAGCATTAATAGATAGTGGGGCAGATAATAACTGTATAAGGGAAGGAATAGTTCCTACAAAATATTTTCAAAAAACTTCTAATAAATTAAAAGGAGTCTCAGGAGAAGATTTGGATATCACATATAAATTAACAAATGCAAAAATATGTACAAATGGTATATGTTTACCAGTTCATTTTACTATTGTAAAAAATATGAGCAATGAAATGATTTTAGGAAACCCATTTTTAGAAATGATATTACCTTTCTTAACTGATAAAGAAAAAATTATAGGATTATACGAAGGACAAATAATAAGTTTTCCTTTTATAAGTCCTCCCCAAACTATTTGGGTAGATGAGATCAAAAATCAATTGATAGCAAAATTAAATCAAATTAATTATATAAAAGAAGAAATTAATATCCATACTATAGAGGATACTCTTAAAAACCCTAAATTACAAGAAAAAATTAAATTATTACAAAATCAATTTTCAAATAACATTTGTAATAATCATCCAAATGCCTTTTGGGATAGGAAAAAACATATGGTAAGTTTACCATATGAAGAAACTTTTAACGAAAAGAATATCCCAACAAAAGCAAGGCCATGCCAAATGAATTCCAATTATCTAGAAATTTGTAAAAAAGAAATACAATCTCTTTTAGATAAAAGATTAATAAGACCTTCTAAATCACCATGGTCATGTACAGCTTTTTATGTCAATAAGAATGCAGAAAAGGAAAGAGGAGTTCCTAGACTAGTAATCAACTATAAACCATTAAATAAAGTTCTAAAATGGATTAGATATCCTATTCCTAATAAAAAGGATTTACTTGATAGATTATATGATGCAATTATATTTTCTAAATTTGATTTAAAATCAGGATATTGGCAAATCCAAATCACAGAAAAAGATAGATATAAAACTGCTTTTAATGTCCCATTTGGGCAATATGAATGGAATGTCATGCCATTTGGATTAAAAAATGCACCCTCTGAATTTCAGAATATAATGAATGATATTTTTTATCCTTATAGTAACTTTATAATAGTTTACATATATGATATTTTAGTTTTTTCTAAAAACATTGAACAACATTTTCAACATCTTAGAATCTTTGAACAAATAATTATAAAAAATGGCCTAGTTATATCTCAACCAAAAATGTTTTTATTTCAAATAAAAGTAAGATTTTTAGGTCACAATATAGAAAAAGGAAGTATTATTCCGATTAATAGGAGTATTGAATTTGCATCTAAATTTCCTGATAAAATAATTGACAAAACACAATTACAAAGATTTTTAGGAAGTTTGAATTATATATCTCAATTCTATAAAAATCTATCAGAAGATACTGCTATTTTATACGAAAGACTTAAAAAGAATCCACCTCAATGGAGTGAAAAACATACTAACGCGGTAAAAAGGATCAAAGAAAAAGTTAAAACTCTACCTTGCTTATCTTTAGCTAATCCCAATTGGGATAAGACTGTTGAAACAGATGCCTCTGAAATAGGTTATGGAGGAATTTTAAAGCAAACTAGTCCCGAATCTAAAAAAGAATATTTAATAAGATTCTATTCTGGAAAATGGAATCCAGCACAAAAGAATTATTCAACCACTGCCAAAGAAATATTGTCTTTAGTAAAATGCGTTTTAAAATTTCAAGATGATTTATACAATCAACATTTTATTATTAAAACAGATTGCCAAGCAGCAAAATTCATTCTTACTAAAGATTTTAAACATGATGTTTCTAAACAAATGTTTGCAAGATGGCAAGCTAATCTAGCTTGTTTTGATTTTGAAGTCCAATACAAAAAAGGAGTAGATAATAATTTACCTGATTTTTTAACTAGAGAATATCTACAATGAGCACATAATCGGATAATTCTAATATCCAAATGAGCCTCGATGAAATTGAAGCTATGAATCTTCAAATGAATTTTGATCCCATTTCTAATAAATTTGAAGCAGGCGAATCAAGTGAACCTAGCAATTCTAAACCTCAAGAAGATTATCTAAATAAATGCAGAATTTATAATAAGTTTTCCTTTTATAAGTCCTCCCCAAACTATTTGGGTAGATGAGATCAAAAATCAATTGATAGCAAAATTAAATCAAATTAATTATATAAAAGAAGAAATTAATATCCATACTATAGAGGATACTCTTAAAAACCCTAAATTATAAGAAAAAATTAAATTTGGATTAAGGGGGGGATCGCGAGAAAACAAAAATTGAAAACAAAAATCGAAAACAAAAATCTGACCAGTAAAATAAAATCTGAGAAAACAATTTTGAATTCATATTTAAGGTTCTTTATCACACTGTATGAGTAAGAATGGCAATTGGCCGAGTCAACGAGTATAATGCCCTAAAAATGCCAATCCACGGCCTGAAACGGGCTAAAACGCGACTAATGGCTTTGTCCATACTTAAACATACACTGGGTAAAATGTCCTTATAATATTATGTTCAAAATATATATTTCCAAATTCTAATTTTTCGAAAGGTTGAGTCAAATTTTTGTGCATTTTTTTTTTTTAATAAAACACCATAATCTCAAGCCATGATGGATTCAACACATACAAGAATTTAGCCTTGCATTAAGGCGTTATCAAAATTTAAAGACAGAAAATAAAATATAGTAATGAATATGAAAACTTACAAGAAATAATACAGACTTTTATTGCAGAGATTTTTCGTACAAGATGAGAGAGTAGGGGATATATGAGAGAGGTGTGTGTCTAAGGTCTGCCTCTAAACATTACCAAGCATCTGTATTTATATGCTCGGATTTCAAACGATTATCAAATCTATTCTATGGAATTATTGAGGCCGGATACATTGGCCGACAAAAGTACAATAAATTATTAACTTTATTAAAGAAGATTCGCGACTTCTGCGGTTCTCGTGAATGGAGGGTCCACTATCTTTAATCATGCACCATCTTTAATCATGGGTGTGTTGATTTACGGCAATTTGTCGTTGTTCTTGGATGATTGAGATTCTTTGAACAGGGTGGCTTCCATTTCTGTGAAAAGATCTTCAATAGGAATTGTAGGGAGTTCTTCCTCAATTGGTTGTGATTCTCCGCTCAGCATATGAAATTGATTTTCGCTATCGGCTGAGGCCATAGATTCATTGTCTGAGTGTCCTTTCATTTTTTCTGCATGTTGCATAATGACAGTCTTCATTTGATGAATGTATTCTTTAAGAATTTCTTGGTCTGTCGGTTCCTTATGATACTGGCTCTTTAATTGTTCAGCAATTTGCTGTAGGGGCTCCTTTTTAGCTTGTTTTTGCCGGAATTCTTTCTGGGAAGTATACTTCTTTAGTGTTTCTTTGATTTGATCAACTACTTCCATGGAGTGCATTTCTCCGGTTTCATGATTCTTTGCAATCATTTTGGGCCAAAATTTTGTAAGGAAAATCCTTTAAATCGAAGGGAATTGTTGAGTGGTATAATCAACTTCGGGGATCCATTTCCAGATCCATGGAATTGAAAATTCAATGAAAAAATGGTATGAAGATAAATGTTGTTGACCACCACTATATTTGGTGATATCGTTTATTAAACGAGGCGAAATTTTTACCCATTCTGCATATAATGACTTGAATGGTTCTGGAAGAATTTCAATTGATGGACCATATGATATCCACCATTTCAAAAACCAATTAGGAATATCTTTATTATACACTTTGGAACATACTTTTATAAACCAAGAATGTTTTCTTTTTGAATTTTCATATAAGAATACTTTATAAAAACTTTCAACATAATCCCAATAATTGAATTTCACAGGGATTCTTTGTTCAGGGTGTATAAACTCTTTTTCTTTCAGGGTACTTATTCCCCAATCTTCTGCTGATATAATCTTTTTAATAATAATTTTGCTAAAGTTATAAACTTGGTTTGAATTGGCTGGATAAAAATGTGATATTTCACAAGACTCTGTGGCCTTTAAAATATTTTCATAATATGACATTTGTTTATAAGATCCAGCTAAATATGAAGCAGTATCCAGATATCTGGACATAAGTAACCAATCATCATTATTGGCATCAAAATACCTCATTATATCTTTTTCTTCAAGAATTAATATTAATTCTTGATGTGGATTTCTATAATAATCCTTTGAATCATCTGGTTCTTCTGTTATTACAGTATTTGCGTATGAATTACCAGTATTACTGGTTTCTCCTTTCTTTGCTTTTAGGAATTCCATAAATTCTCCATATAATGGATCATCTTGTTTAATTGAGGATGATGAAGAAGATGCAGTATTACTGCCACTTTTACTGTGATAAGGTAATGGAGGAAAATTTCCTCGACCTTGTCCCCTATAAGGGTACTGGCCTCTTCCTCTTCCTCTGTCACGAGGAATCATTCCTGTAAGATATAAATATGGAAAGGTATCTCTTTATTTAGAAGTTTTACAATAAAACTAACAAGTGGATTGATTAATGAATCTTCTAAAGAACTGTATTGAACTTTTATATTCTTCAATTTCTCTTGCTGTCATTACAGCTTTTATTTTCTTCTTTTGCTTGAATTCTCTTTCTACATGTTTTAACATATAAAAATATACATTATCTTTGACCTGTAATTTGGAATCAGTCATTGTTCCTGCATAAAATTGTTGTACAATTTAAGATTCTTTCTAAAGCTTTTATTTCTGAATTAATTATTATAGAAAACATTCTATAAAAGGTTGGAGAGTATTCCTCAATTTCTTGTAAGTCCCACATTATAAATCTCATTAATTGGTGATTGCCATTTTTTATGGCTTTTTCACTTTCTTTTAATAAATAATTTAGATATTCTCTATCTTCTAAATAGAATACTTCTCCTTTAATATAAATTCTCCATTTATTTAGATAATCTTCTTGAGGTTTAGAATTGCTAGGTTCACTTGATTCGCCTGCTTCAAATTTATTAGAAATGGGATCAAAATTCATTTGAAGATTCATAGCTTCAATTTCATCGAGGCTCATTTGGATATTAGAATTATCCGATTATGTGCTCATTGTAGATATTCTCTAGTTAAAAAATCAGGTAAATTATTATCTACTCCTTTTTTGTATTGGACTTCAAAATCAAAACAAGCTAGATTAGCTTGCCATCTTGCAAACATTTGTTTAGAAACATCATGTTTAAAATCTTTAGTAAGAATGAATTTTGCTGCTTGGCAATCTGTTTTAATAATAAAATGTTGATTGTATAAATCATCTTGAAATTTTAAAACGCATTTTACTAAAGACAATATTTCTTTGGCAGTGGTTGAATAATTCTTTTGTGCTGGATTCCATTTTCCAGAATAGAATCTTATTAAATATTCTTTTTTAGATTCGGGACTAGTTTGCTTTAAAATTCCTCCATAACCTATTTCAGAGGCATATGTTTCAACAGTCTTATCCCAATTGGGATTAGCTAAAGATAAGCAAGGTAGAGTTTTAACTTTTTCTTTGATCCTTTTTACCGCGTTAGTATGTTTTTCACTCCATTGAGGTGGATTCTTTTTAAGTCTTTCGTATAAAATAGCAGTATCTTCTGATAGATTTTTATAGAATTGAGATATATAATTCAAACTTCCTAAAAATCTTTGTAATTGTGTTTTGTCAATTATTTTATCAGGAAATTTAGATGCAAATTCAATACTCCTATTAATCGGAATAATACTTCCTTTTTCTATATTGTGACCTAAAAATCTTACTTTTATTTGAAATAAAAACATTTTTGGTTGAGATATAACTAGGCCATTTTTTATAATTATTTGTTCAAAGATTCTAAGATGTTGAAAATGTTGTTCAATGTTTTTAGAAAAAACTAAAATATCATATATGTAAACTATTATAAAGTTACTATAAGGATAAAAAATATCATTCATTATATTCTGAAATTCAGAGGGTGCATTTTTTAATCCAAATGGCATGACATTCCATTCATATTGCCCAAATGGGACATTAAAAGCAGTTTTATATCTATCTTTTTCTGTGATTTGGATTTGCCAATATCCTGATTTTAAATCAAATTTAGAAAATATAATTGCATCATATAATCTATCAAGTAAATCCTTTTTATTAGGAATAGGATATCCAATCCATTTTAGAACTTTATTTAATGGTTTATAGTTGATTACTAGTCTAGGAACTCCTCTTTCCTTTTCTGCATTCTTATTGACATAAAAAGCTGTACATGACCATGGTGATTTAGAAGGTCTTATTAATCTTTTATCTAAAAGAGATTGTATTTCTTTTTTACAAATTTCTAGATAATTGGAATTCATTTGGCATGGCCTTGCTTTTGTTGGGATATTCTTTTCGTTAAAAGTTTCTTCATATGGTAAACTTACCATATGTTTTTTCCTATCCCAAAAGGCATTTGGATGATTATTACAAATGTTATTTGAAAATTGATTTTGTAATAATTTAATTTTTTCTTGTAATTTAGGGTTTTTAAGAGTATCCTCTATAGTATGGATATTAATTTCTTCTTTTATATAATTAATTTGATTTAATTTTGCTATCAATTGATTTTTGATCTCATCTACCCAAATAGTTTGGGGAGGACTTATAAAAGGAAAACTTATTATTTGTCCTTCGTATAATCCTATAATTTTTTCTTTATCAGTTAAGAAAGGTAATATCATTTCTAAAAATGGGTTTCCTAAAATCATTTCATTGCTCATATTTTTTACAATAGTAAAATGAACTGGTAAACATATACCATTTGTACATATTTTTGCATTTGTTAATTTATATGTGATATCCAAATCTTCTCCTGAGACTCCTTTTAATTTATTAGAAGTTTTTTGAAAATATTTTGTAGGAACTATTCCTTCCCTTATACAGTTATTATCTGCCCCACTATCTATTAATGCTGTAAATTCTTTTTTATAATTATAACCTATTAAAAGATTAATTTTTACATGCCATTTTCTAAAAATTAGCTTTTCAATCGATTGAAGGAATAAATTTTCATTACTAAGGTTTTCCTCAGCATATGTTTCTATGGGTCTTTTTTCAAGCTTAGTTATTCTATTATCTTGGATTATAGAATGTTTCTTCAAACTTTCAATTTCTAATTTTAAATTAGTGATTTCTCTATTTAAATCGTCAACTGTTATTGAATCAAAGGTAGTTTTAATATTTCTTCTTCCTTTTAACATTTGATCTAATTTTTTTCATAGAATAAGGTTCTTCATTAACCACTTGTTTTCCTTTATCAGTAGTTTGTAATTTGTCTATTATTTGATTTCTAATTTTATCATCTGATATTTCTTTAAGCAATCTTGCTATATCACTACTAATCATATTAATTTGTAGATTATTTTGAAATTGTGATTCAATTAAATATATTTCATCTTCAAATTTATTATTATCTGTTTCTAAATCTGTTTTAGTAATACAATTACATTCATCTTCACTTGAAGTAATGTCTTCATCATAATAATTTTCTGAATAGTTGTCTGAGCTATCCGATTCTGTTTCTTCCATTAGACTAATAAATTTTTGTTTAGTATCATCATTTAAATCTAATTTATTAATTTTCTTTTTTATCTTTTCTTTATTTTTCATTTTACATTTATTAGCATAATGACCAGTTTTTCCACATTTGTAGCATTTAATATTCTTATGAGATTTAAACGATTTTTTATTACTTTTAGAATTTTCTTCTCTTTTTTGTTTTTTAAAATTCCTTTTCTTAATTCTTTTATACTTTTTATCTTCAGGGTATTTACCTATTTTAGATTTTTTACTGGAATTTTTTATATTCATATCCATTCCAAATTGTTCACAAAATTCTCCTAGTTGTCTTTTTTCATTAAGACGTTGACTTTTAATCTGATGATTTAATTTTATTTCATTACATAAGGATAATCCTTCTTGGATACATGTTCCTATTAGCTTCCCATAAGTAAGATCTTCATATATAATACTAGGATTATTTCCTCTTAATTGCTTTCTTATTCTTTCTGCAAATAAATTAGGTAATCCATCTATAAATTTAGCTTTCCAACAAGGACTATTACAATCTGGTAATTCCATTACTCTGCTAAGAAAAGTATCCTTATACCATCTAAATGATGTTAAGGTTCTACATTTTAATCCATTTAATAGGACTCTTATATGTTCTGAATTATCAGTCCATCTTCCTGTAAAATGTTCTACAATTGTACAAGTTAAAGTATATACTGCACTAGAGACTTCATTATCTCCTTCTATTTTTGTAACACTATCATATATTAATTGTTGTTGTGTGGTGGTTAAATAATTATCCCACCATCCTTTTAATTGTCCAGTAAATCCTGCAACTAACATTTTTGCTACTTTAATATCATCATTTCCTGCTTGTTTAGCTATTGTGCTATACATTAACATTCTATGTACAGTATTATAAATTTGGCTTTCAGTGAGTCCATCTATATTCCATTCATAAATATTTTTTCCACTATAACTATTACTGATTTCGTATTCTATTTCCTCATGCAGGACATCCTGTGGGCTTGGTCTAGGATAATAATACATCCTTTGGACTGGTTTTCTAGCAAATTTACTATTATAAGTTCCCATTTTATTAATTTCTATATTATCTTCTGTTTCAGATCCGCTATTATCTGTATTACTTTTATTAATTGTATTTATACTTAATTTTTCAAATTTTTTAGATAATACGTCTTCTAATTCTTTATAATTTCTAAGTTTAAAATTATTAATTTGTGGAGGTGGTTGTATTGTAGCCGTTATTAAATTTTTGTTTGATAATTTATGATCCTCTTTTTTATCATTTTTATCTTCTGTTTGTGACTGTGATATTACTTTATCTATTTTGTCATGTAGAGAAATCATTTGTTCATTTATTATGTTTGAACATAAGTTATTAAAATTTAATTGTTGAACTAGAGCATTTATATGATCTGTTATTATGACTGAATTGTTTGTAAACAGTTTTTGAAAAGATGAAAATTTTATTTTAATACCATCTTTTTCAATAAAGAATGGTTGTTGTGGTGGAAATATACTTTTTATATATTGGTCATCACCTATATGATAAATCCTTTCGAGAGCATTTATTGTGCCTCTTTGTTCATAGACATATTTTTCTAAGAACCATGGAGCAAAAAATCCAATTTTATTTATTGAAGATAAATAATCATAAAATTGATTCTGTAAAATTATTTTTTGTTCAGAATTAAATTCTTCAAAAAACCATTTCCTAAATGTTATCCATTTATTACTATAAAATTCTTCACATATTAATTTTCTTGCCTGTGATCCAGGACTAAAATCTATCTTTTCTTCCATTAAATATCAGAAATCTTAGTTGTTGGAAAATCCATTTATGATATAGTAGGATCATCATCTTGAAAAACAATATTATTTTTTGAAATTTAGATTTTTAATTTTTTCATCTATTCCAGATGTAGAGGCTCTGGAAGGTATCTCAACTTTATAATCTACTGGTGAGATATATGAACAATTAGATCTAGTTGACTGGCATCTTTTTATTAACGAATTATTATTATTTTCTTCTATTTCTATGGGTTTTTCGAATTCAATTTTTATATTTCCATCTCTTGTTTGTATGATACTTGTTAAATTATGTTGAGTTATTGGTGGTGGAGGAACAGCTCCTTCTATTATCCAATTTTCTGGAAATTCTATTTCATTCCATTTTATAGCTATTCTTTTTGTAATTTTTGACATATCAAAATTACTTTCTGTTAGTATAGTTTCATTAATTGATTTGTTAATTCTTTTACATCTAGGATTCATAGTGAATAGTGGTTTATAATAAATCCTATAACATATACATATTAATTCTGATCCTGGCATATAATTATATCCATGTGTCGTAACATTTAATGTTAAAGCATCTAGTATATTAATATCAGATAATGATAGTTGTAAATTAGGATAAACATTAAAATATACCGGACCATGCGCCAAACTGGATTGTATAATACCCATTAAAGACTTTTTAAAATCTAAATTTCGAGCATCTCTTAGAACTGCTAAAAAACTTTCAGGTAAACCTTGTAAAGTTAAGGGTTTAAAACCAATTTGTACCAATCCTATATGTAGGTAATTATATTTTTGATTTCGATATCTATTAATATCCTGTGTAGTTAATAACTTTATAATCATTTCATCTTGATTTAAAGTTAAATTAGCTTCAGTTGTTTTTACTGTATGAGTAAATCCTATTTGTTCAAATGTTCCTAATTCATATATTACCTTAGGGTGTATTTTAGGAATTGTCCATTTATTAAGTAAATCCAAATTTTTTGGAATTTCATATTCCTCTATTAACTGATTTTTAATAGAACTTTCATTATTTCGATTAAATATATTCATTTTTGTTGATATATGTGTTTAACTCATCAAAGACTTTTGAAATCATGGCTCTGATACCATATTTTGGATTAAGGGGGGATCGCGAGAAAACAAAAATTGAAAACAAAAATCGAAAACAAAAATCTGACCAGTAAAATAAAATCTGAGAAAACAATTTTGAATTCATATTTAAGGTTCTTTATCACACTGTATGAGTAAGAATGGCAATTGGCCGAGTCAACGAGTATAATGCCCTAAAAATGCCAATCCACGGCCTGAAACGGGCTAAAACGCGACTAATGGCTTTATCCATACTTAAACATACACTGGGTAAAATGTCCTTATAATATTATGTTCAAAATATTATTTCCAAATTCTAATTTTTCGAAAGGTTGAGTCAAATTTTTGTGCATTTTTTTTTTTTTAATAAAACACCATAATCTCAAGCCATGATGGATTCAACACATACAAGAATTTAGCCTTGCATTAAGGCGTTATCAAAATTTAAAGACAGAAAATAAAATATAGTAATGAATATGAAAACTTACAAGAAATAAAAGCAGACTTTTATTGCAGAGATTTTTCGTACAAGATGAGAGAGTAGGGGATATATGAGAGAGGTGTGTGTCTAAGGTCTGCCTCTAAACATTACCAAGCATCTGTATTTATATGCTCGGATTTCAAACAATTATCAAATCTATTCTATGGAATTATTGAGGCCGGATACATTGGCCGACAAAAGTACAATAAATTATTAACTTTATTAAAGAAGATTCGCGACTTCTGTGGTTCTCATGAATGGAGGGTCCACTATCTTTAATCATGCAACATCTTTAATCATGGGTGTGTTGATTTACGGCAATTTGTCGTTGTTCTTGGATGATTGAGATTCTTTGAACAGGGAGGCTTCCATTTCTGTGAAAAGATCTTCAATAGGAATTGTAGGGAGTTCTTCCTCAATTGGTTGTGATTCTCCGCTCAGCATATGAAATTGATTTTCGCTATCGGCTGAGGCCATAGATTCATTGTCTGAGTGTCCTTTCATTTTTTCTGCATGTTGCATAATGACAGTCTTCATTTGATGAATGTATTCTTTAAGAATTTCTTGGTCTGTCGGTTCCTTATGATACTGGCTCTTTAATTGTTCAGCAATTTGCTGTAGGGGCTCCTTTTTAGCTTGTTTTTGCCGGAATTCTTTCTGGGAAGTATACTTCTTTAGTGTTTCTTTGATTTGATCAACTACTTCCATGGAGTGCATTTCTCCGGTTTCATGATTCTTTGCAATCATTTTGGGCCAAAATTTTGTAAGGAAAATCCTTTGAATCGAAGGGAATTGTTGAGTGGTATAATCAACTTCAGGGATCCATTTCCAGATCCATGGAATTGAAAATTTAGTGAAAAAATGGTATGAAGATAAATGTTGTTGACCACCACTATATTTGGTGATATCGTTTATTAAACGAGGCGAAATTTTTACCCATTCTGTATATAATGACTTGAATGGTTCTGGAAGAATTTCAATTAATGGACCATATGATATCCACCATTTCAAAAACCAATTAGGAATATCTTTATTATACACTTTGGAACATACTTTTATAAACCAAGAATGTTTTCTTTTTGAATTTTCATATAAGAATACTTTATAAAAACTTTCAACATAATCCCAATAATTGAATTTCACAGGGATTCTTTGTTCAGGGTGTATAAACTCTTTTTCTTTCAGGGTACTTATTCCCCAATCTTCTGCTGATATAATCTTTTTAATAATAATTTTGCTAAAGTTATAAACTTGGTTTGAATTGGCTGGATAAAAATGTGATATTTCACAAGACTCTGTGGCCTTTAAAATATTTTCATAATATGACCTTTGTTTATAAGATCCAGCTGAATATGAAGCAGTATCCAGATATCTGGACATAAGTAACCAATCATCATTATTGGCATCAAAATACCTCATTATATCTTTTTCTTCAAGAATTAATATTAATTCTTGATGTGGATTTCTATAATAATCCTTTGAATCATCTGGTTCTTCTGTTATTACAGTATTTGCGTATGAATTACCAGTATTACTGGTTTCTCCTTTCTTTGCTTTTAGGAATTCCATAAATTCTCCATATAATGGATCATCTTGTTTAATTGAGGAAGATGAAGAAGATGCAGTATTACTGCCACTTTTACTGTGATAAGGTAATGGAGGAAAATTTCCTCGACCTTGTCCCCTATAAGGGTACTGGCCTCTTCCTCTTCCTCTGTCACGAGGAATCATTCCTGTAAGATATAAATATGGAAAGGTATCTCTTTATTTAGAAGTTTTACAATAAAACTAACAAGTGGATTCATTAATGAATCTTCTAAAGAACTGTATTGAACTTTTATATTCTTCAATTTCTCTTGCTGTCATTACAGCTTTTATTTTCTTCTTTTGCTTGAATTCTCTTTCTACATGTTTTAACATATAAACATATACATTATCTTTGACCTGTAATTTGGAATCAGTCATTGTTCCTGCATAAAATTGTTGTACAATTTAAGATTCTTTCTAAAGCTTTTATTTCTGAATTAATTATTATAGAAAACATTCTATAAAAGGTTGGAGAGTATTCCTTAATTTCTTGTAAGTCCCACATTATAAATCTCATTAATTGGTGATTGCCATTTTTTATGGCTTTTTCACTTTCTTTTAATAAATAATTTAGATATTCTCTATCTTCTAAATAGAATACTTCTCCTTTAATATAAATTCTCCATTTATTTAGATAATCTTCTTGAGGTTTAGAATTGCTAGGTTCACTTGATTCGCCTGCTCTTTTTTATCATTTTTATCTTCTGTTTGTGACTGTGATATTACTTTATCTATTTTGTCGTGTAGAGAAATCATTTGTTCATTTATTATGTTTGAATCTTTTCTTCCATTAAATATAAGAAATCTTAGTTGTAGAGGCTCTGGAAGGTATCTCAACTTTATAATCTACTGGTGAGATATATGAACAATTAGATCTAGTTGACTGGCATCTTTTTATTAACGAATTATTATTATTTTCTTCTATTTCTATGGGTTTTTCGAATTCAATTTTTATATTTCCATCTCTTGTTTGTATGATACTTGTTAAATTATGTTGAGTTATTGGTGGTGGAGGAACAGCTCCTTCTATTATCCAATTTTCTGGAAATTCTATTTCATTCCATTTTATAGCTCTTCTTTTTGTAATTTTAGACATATCAAAATTACTTTCTATTAGTATAGTTTCATTAATTGATTTGTTAATTCTTTTACATCTAGGATTCATAGTGAATAGTGGTTTATAATAAATCCTATAACATATACATATTAATTCTGATCCTGGCATATAATTATATCCATGTGTCGTAACATTTAATGTTAAAGCATCTAGTATATTAATATCAGATAATGATAGTTGTAAATTAGGATAAACATTAAAATATACCGGACCATGCGCCAAACTGGATTGTATAATACCCATTAAAGACTTTTTAAAATCTAAATTTCAAAAAATAATATTGTTTTTCAAGATGATGATCCTACTATATCATAAATGGATTTTCCAACAACTAAGATTTCTGATATTTAATGGAAGAAAAGATAGATTTTAGTCCTGGATCACAGGCAAGAAAATTAATATGTGAAGAATTTTATAGTAATAAATGGATAACATTTAGGAAATGGTTTTTTGAAGAATTTAATTCTGAACAAAAAATAATTTTACAGAATCAATTTTATGATTATTTATCTTCAATAAATAAAATTGGATTTTTTGCTCCATGGTTCTTAGAAAAATATGTCTATGAACAAAGAGGCACAATAAATGCTCTCGAAAGGATTTATCATATAGGTGATGACCAATATATAAAAAGTATATTTCCACCACAACAACCATTCTTTATTGAAAAAGATGGTATTAAAATAAAATTTTCATCTTTTCAAAAACTGTTTACAAACAATTCAGTCATAATAACAGATCATATAAATGCTCTAGTTCAACAATTAAATTTTAATAACTTATGTTCAAACATAATAAATGAACAAATGATTTCTCTACATGACAAAATAGATAAAGTAATATCACAGTCACAAACAGAAGATAAAAATGATAAAAAAGAGGATCATAAATTATCAAACAAAAATTTAATAACGGCTACAATACAACCACCTCCACAAATTAATAATTTTAAACTTAGAAATTATAAAGAATTAGAAGACGTATTATCTAAAAAATTTGAAAAATTAAGTATAAATACAATTAATAAAAGTAATACAGATAATAGCGGATCTGAAACAGAAGATAATATAGAAATTAATAAAATGGGAACTTATAATAGTAAATTTGCTAGAAAACCAGTCCAAAGGATGTATTATTATCCTAGACCAAGCCCACAGGATGTCCTGCATGAGGAAATAGAATACGAAATCAGTAATAGTTATAGTGGAAAAAATATTTATGAATGGAATATAGATGGACTCACTGAAAGCCAAATTTATAATACTGTACATAGAATGTTAATGTATAGCACAATAGCTAAACAAGCAGGAAATGATGATATTAAAGTAGCAAAAATGTTAGTTGCAGGATTTACTGGACAATTAAAAGGATGGTGGGATAATTATTTAACCACCACACAACAACAATTAATATATGATAGTGTTACAAAAATAGAAGGAGATAATGAAGTCTCTAGTGCAGTATATACTTTAACTTGTACAATTGTAGAACATTTTACAGGAAGATGGACTGATAATTCAGAACATATAAGAGTCCTATTAAATGGATTAAAATGTAGAACCTTAACATCATTTAGATGGTATAAGGATACTTTTCTTAGCAGAGTAATGGAATTACCAGATTGTAATAGTCCTTGTTGGAAAGCTAAATTTATAGATGGATTACCTAATTTATTTGCAGAAAGAATAAGAAAGCAATTAAGAGGAAATAATCCTAGTATTATATATGAAGATCTTACTTATGGGAAGCTAATAGGAACATGTATCCAAGAAGGATTATCCTTATGTAATGAAATAAAATTAAATCATCAGATTAAAAGTCAACGTCTTAATGAAAAAAGACAACTAGGAGAATTTTGTGAACAATTTGGAATGGATATGAATATAAAAAATTCCAGTAAAAAATCTAAAATAGGTAAATACCCTGAAGATAAAAAGTATAAAAGAATTAAGAAAAGGAATTTTAAAAAACAAAAAAGAGAAGAAAATTCTAAAAGTAATAAAAAATCGTTTAAATCTCATAAGAATATTAAATGCTACAAATGTGGAAAAACTGGTCATTATGCTAATAAATGTAAAATGAAAAATAAAGAAAAGATAAAAAAGAAAATTAATAAATTAGATTTAAATGATGATACTAAACAAAAATTTATTAGTCTAATGGAAGAAACAGAATCGGATAGCTCAGACAACTATTCAGAAAATTATTATGATGAAGACATTACTTCAAGTGAAGATGAATGTAATTGTATTACTAAAACAGATTTAGAAACAGATAATAATAAATTTGAAGATGAAATATATTTAATTGAATCACAATTTCAAAATAATCTACAAATTAATATGATTAGTAGTGATATAGCAAGATTGCTTAAAGAAATATCAGATGATAAAATTAGAAATCAAATAATAGACAAATTACAAACTACTGATAAAGGAAAACAAGTGGTTAATGAAGAACCTTATTCTATGAAAAAAATTAGATCAAATGTTAAAAGGAAGAAGAAATATTAAAACTACCTTTGATTCAATAACAGTTGACGATTTAAATAGAGAAATCACTAATTTAAAATTAGAAATTGAAAGTTTGAAGAAACATTCTATAATCCAAGATAATAGAATAACTAAGCTTGAAAAAAGACCCATAGAAACATATGCTGAGGAAAACCTTAGTAATGAAAATTTATTCCTTCAATCGATTGAAAAGCTAATTTTTAGAAAATGGCATGTAAAAATTAATCTTTTAATAGGTTATAATTATAAAAAAGAATTTACAGCATTAATAGATAGTGGGGCAGATAATAACTGTATAAGGGAAGGAATAGTTCCTACAAAATATTTTCAAAAAACTTCTAATAAATTAAAAGGAGTCTCAGGAGAAGATTTGGATATCACATATAAATTAACAAATGCAAAAATATGTACAAATGGTATATGTTTACCAGTTCATTTTACTATTGTAAAAAATATGAGCAATGAAATGATTTTAGGAAACCCATTTTTAGAAATGATATTACCTTTCTTAACTGATAAAGAAAAAATTATAGGATTATACGAAGGACAAATAATAAGTTTTCCTTTTATAAGTCCTCCCCAAACTATTTGGGTAGATGAGATCAAAAATCAATTGATAGCAAAATTAAATCAAATTAATTATATAAAAGAAGAAATTAATATCCATACTATAGAGGATACTCTTAAAAACCCTAAATTACAAGAAAAAATTAAATTATTACAAAATCAATTTTCAAATAACATTTGTAATAATCATCCAAATGCCTTTTGGGATAGGAAAAAACATATGGTAAGTTTACCATATGAAGAAACTTTTAACGAAAAGAATATCCCAACAAAAGCAAGGCCATGCCAAATGAATTCCAATTATCTAGAAATTTGTAAAAAAGAAATACAATCTCTTTTAGATAAAAGATTAATAAGACCTTCTAAATCACCATGGTCATGTACAGCTTTTTATGTCAATAAGAATGCAGAAAAGGAAAGAGGAGTTCCTAGACTAGTAATCAACTATAAACCATTAAATAAAGTTCTAAAATAGATTAGATATCCTATTCCTAATAAAAAGGATTTACTTGATAGATTATATGATGCAATTATATTTTCTAAATTTGATTTAAAATCAGGATATTGGCAAATCCAAATCACAGAAAAAGATAGATATAAAACTGCTTTTAATGTCCCATTTGGGCAATATGAATGGAATGTCATGCCATTTGGATTAAAAAATGCACCCTCTGAATTTCAGAATATAATGAATGATATTTTTTATCCTTATAGTAACTTTATAATAGTTTACATAGATGATATTTTAGTTTTTTCTAAAAACATTGAACAACATTTTCAACATCTTAGAATCTTTGAACAAATAATTATAAAAAATGGCCTAGTTATATCTCAACCAAAAATGTTTTTATTTCAAATAAAAGTAAGATTTTTAGGTCACAATATAGAAAAAGGAAGTATTATTCCGATTAATAGGAGTATTGAATTTGCATCTAAATTTCCTGATAAAATAATTGACAAAACACAATTACAAAGATTTTTAGGAAGTTTGAATTATATATCTCAATTCTATAAAAATCTATCAGAAGATACTGCTATTTTATACGAAAGACTTAAAAAGAATCCACCTCAATGGAGTGAAAAACATACTAACGCGGTAAAAAGGATCAAAGAAAAAGTTAAAACTCTACCTTGCTTATCTTTAGCTAATCCCAATTGGGATAAGACTGTTGAAACAGATGCCTCTGAAATAGGTTATGGAGGAATTTTAAAGCAAACTAGTCCCGAATCTAAAAAAGAATATTTAATAAGATTCTATTCTGGAAAATGGAATCCAGCACAAAAGAATTATTCAACCACTGCCAAAGAAATATTGTCTTTAGTAAAATGCGTTTTAAAATTTCAAGATGATTTATACAATCAACATTTTATTATTAAAACAGATTGCCAAGCAGCAAAATTCATTCTTACTAAAGATTTTAAACATGATGTTTCTAAACAAATGTTTGCAAGATGGCAAGCTAATCTAGCTTGTTTTGATTTTGAAGTCCAATACAAAAAAGGAGTAGATAATAATTTACCTGATTTTTTAACTAGAGAATATCTACAATGAGCACACAATCGGATAATTCTAATATCCAAATGAGCCTCGATGAAATTGAAGCTATGAATCTTCAAATGAATTTTGATCCCATTTCTAATAAATTTGAAGCAGGCGAATCAAGTGAACCTAGCAATTCTAAACCTCAAGAAGATTATCTAAATAAATGGAGAATTTATATTAAAGGAGAAGTATTCTATTTAGAAGATAGAGAATATCTAAATTATTTATTAAAAGAAAGTGAAAAAGCCATAAAAAAATGGCAATCACCAATTAATGAGATTTATAATGTGGGACTTACAAGAAATTGAGGAATACTCTCCAACCTTTTATAGAATGTTTTCTATAATAATTAATTCAGAAATAAAAGCTTTAGAAAGAATCTTAAATTGTACAACAATTTTATGCAGGAACAATGACTGATTCCAAATTACAGGTCAAAGATAATGTATATGTTTATATGTTAAAACATGTAGAAAGAGAATTCAAGCAAAAGAAGAAAATAAAAGCTGTAATGACAGCAAGAGAAATTGAAGAATATAAAAGTTCAATACAGTTCTTTAGAAGATTCATTAATCAATCCACTTGTTAGTTTTATTGTAAAACTTCTAAATAAAGAGATACCTTTCCATATTTATATCTTACAGGAATGATTCCTCGTGACAGAGGAAGAGGAAGAGGCCAGTACCCTTATAGGGGACAAGGTCGAGGAAATTTTCCTCCATTACCTTATCACAGTAAAAGTGGCAGTAATACTGCATCTTCTTCATCTTCCTCAATTAAACAAGATGATCCATTATATGGAGAATTTATGGAATTCCTAAAAGCAAAGAAAGGAGAAACCAGTAATACTGGTAATTCATACGCAAATATTGTAATAACAGAAGAACCAGATGATTCAAAGGATTATTATAGAAATCCACATCAAGAATTAATATTAATTCTTGAAGAAAAAGATATAATGAGGTATTTTGATGCCAATAATGATGATTGGTTACTTATGTCCAGATATCTGGATACTGCTTCATATTCAGCTGGATCTTATAAACAAAGGTCATATTATGAAAATATTTTAAAGGCCACAGAGTCTTGTGAAATATCACATTTTTATCCAGCCAATTCAAACCAAGTTTATAACTTTAGCAAAATTATTATTAAAAAGATTATATCAGCAGAAGATTGGGGAATAAGTACCCTGAAAGAAAAAGAGTTTATACACCCTGAACAAAGAATCCCTGTGAAATTCAATTATTGGGATTATGTTGAAAGTT